>CAXKVY010014377.1:0-24385 GCA_964058915.1 Tetropium fuscum
ACACTCTGTATTGAAATGGCAGAACTCATTAGTAACCGGGTCTACCGGTCTTATTGTTGAGTTTTAGGCGGTTCTAAGGATAATTCCCAGGATAATTCCCGACGGTTTCATTATCAAAGATGATATTTAGACATCCTATATCTATATCCATATCTAAATCCACTTTATTTATATACATAGATACAAGATATACTTTCTAACTAGCTTATAAGTGAGGTATATTGTTGTGTTATACTTATTTTGCGAAACAAATGAAGATACATAATCTGATGACTTGAGCCTTGATGTATTCTAATGTAATATTTTCCCGCCATATTTATTTTATTAACAGTTTATAGTTTATTCCCAACATTTATGAATGGCGAATGGTTCACCTAATAAATGTGATATTTATAGAACTTATTATCTAAATGGAGAATAAATTTTATTTTTAGGAATACGTTGCCGTCCGAAAATAGTGCTAAAAATAAATAAACTTCCAAGGCTTGTCTAGATATGTAAATATGTAGGTACGAATATATACTGGCAATTTAAAGGAGAAATATGTGTTAATTTGTATACTTTATTGATTATCACATCATAAATTTAATTGTTAGATTTATGATGGTATAAACGAAAAAAAAATTCATGGATTTTTTCTTTTGTGTGCGAAAAATAAAGTCGTTTATTATGAGAAACGCGCATGGTGTTTTTTAATTAACTGTGTAGATATATAGCTTTTGAAAACCATTCAATATTTTCACTGTTTACTAAGGATTGTAGTGAGACTTCCAAAATGCCTGTACTGTTTTCTTTTAAATACAGTGATATTATTAATCAGTTCAATTAGCCTTACGGAATGAAATCGAATTGAGGAGAGGGAACTCGTCAATACACGTGCGTCAGGTGCTTGGACGTTACTTCGCATAGAAAAGTGTATGTGTCATTAATTAATTCTTTGCTTTTTTTGAGATTTACAATATCACGCCAAAAATAATTTGACGTCAAAAATATTTAAGCTATATATCTCACCGTTTAACATATTTATATATCTTAGATTTGTCATACCGGAAAGCCGGATACTTTTGGGAATATTTGGAGATGTTATAAACGATGTTTTCATGCCTATCAATCTACGAGTTAGAATCAGGAGAGTTATAAATAAGATAGAGACTAATTAAATCCATGTCTGAAACGGTTCTGGATAATGTATCTGAGACAAATGTTTTTTCTTTTACGATAACCGATGGTATAGTAATAAGCGCAGTAATAGCCCAACGAGCCAAATGTTTTGGTGGAATTTTCAAATTATTCGGCCATACTAAGCACTAGTTGTGGTCTCGCACTACTTTGTACCTTCAAGGTAAGGCCTCAATTTCTCCATCGTTCATAGCTCTGCAAGGCATTCTTGTTCAGTCGTACCGGAGTTACGTTCTTTGTAAGTGACTCAAAATATAGTACATGACTTTTTCACCACCCTGCTGTAATCCTTACAGCCAGGAGCTATCATAAAAAGTGTGTTGTACAAGTGAGACGCCCAATTCAAACTAATTTCAATGAGCATATGGCTCATCTTAAGTTTGGAACAACTGAGAAGTTTAGTGGTGCTAACATGTTTTTGACAATAACTACTTCAGTGTTAGTGTTGCATCAAATGTTCCAACCCCCTCCAAGAATTGAACTTCAAAATAATGTATTTAAGAGCACATAACAGTATAAACCCTGTATATAAATGGCTACCTTGTATATAAAAATAGTCAACGAAATATACCAATTAAAGCTTAGGGAAAGATTATTGCACCAACCAGCAACTTATTTTCTAAACATAAATCGTATTAGTTCCGCGTCAGGGATAGTGATATATTGTTGTATACATTATTGTTATATGCGTGTTAGACAATATTGGGATAGTCATATATTGTGTAACACGCTGTATAAAATTTTGAAAGACATAGTAAATCTCATGTCATTCGCAGTCAAATCAACTACAATGTAATCAACATCTGTACTGGGACACAATTATATTTGACACAAAAATTTCACTTTGAAGTTATTTATGTTCAAACTTATATACTTAGTTACTTATGTACAAACAACGTTACAAAAAATTACTTAAAAAATTACCCTAAAAATTACATAGAAGAGGGAGGAAGAGGGCATGTTTTTTTCAATCAATGCGAAATTTATCAAAAAAATGTCTTCACAAAATAAAAAATTTAAAAAATTGACTACTAATGTACCAAAATTGTTCCTCGGAAGGTCGTTAACATTGGGGAAAGTCACTCGTCACACTCTTTTGATAAAGAAGAACTTGACCTTCTAAACAAGGGTTTAAACTTTGCTGTAGCCTCTTCTGATGAGATTTTGGATGATGTCGTGGCAGGGATTGAAAGTTCAATTCAATATCTGCCTGATTCATCCAAGGGTCTCGCCAGAGTGGCTTGCAGGAACCAAATTTCTAAAAATATAATGAATAACGTAGACAATAGAAACTAATGCTCAAAGAATCCCAGAAAGACTATCAAAATATTGCGCGAGAAAGAATGTTTTTATTTAAAGGCAGATAAAGGTAATAAGGTTGTTATTTTAGATAAAGAGGACTATTATGAACAGGCAGACAACCTAATTAGTAATGGTCCTTATAAAGAACTTACTAGAAACCCTTTACCAAGAATGACCACTAAAATAAAAAATGTCCTTAAATCATGTAACAACCTTATTACTCCACCTGTTAAGAATAGGTTACGTGTATCTAACCCTACTGTACCTAGATTGTATTGTCTACCAAAAATTCATAAGCCAGGGTCATAAGTCGGTGCGTCCAATAGTATCGTCTATTGGATCTCCGACTTACCACTTATCAAAATGGTTGAATAGGAATTTGAAAGTTTGCCCATTGCACAGCCTAGTTTTTCAGTTAAAAATTCGAATGATTTCATTGATAAGGTCAAGAATATTCAATTGCAAGAGGGTAAAATTTTGATTTCCTTTGATGTTTGTTCATTATTTCCGAGTGTACCAATTCCACAGACCTTGGACTATCTTGAGGATTTACTCGAATCAAACAACTATAGAAAAGAAGTAATAGAAGAATATATAAACCTTACAAAACTTTGTATGAAATAAAATTGCTTCCGTTTCAATGACAAGTTCTATGAACAACATGAGGGAACCGCAATGGGTAACTGTTTATCGCCTTTCATTGCTAATGTCTTCTTGAGTCGATTTGAAACTGAAGCAAAAGAAGAATTCGAGTATTTTCCTAGGATTTGGCTGAGGTATGTGGATGACATTTTTGCCGTGTTTGACACTAAGATTGCGGATGCAGAAAACTTCATTTCCAAATTAAATAGTCGTTTCACTTCTGTAAAGTTTACTAGGACATAACATAAACTAGGAAATAATGGAAAACTTCCATTTTTAGATGTATGAGTAATTAAAAATAGTGACAATAGGTTAGAATTTGATATATATAGAAAACATACCAGTACGATCAGATATCCCTAATGACTCTTACCACTGCTATCAACATAAAATGGCAAGTTTTAATTTTCTTGTCCATCGTTTACTAAGTTTGTCTCTCAGTAATTAGAGGTTTTAAAAAGAAAAAGTATTAATTAAAGATATAGATATAGATGAGTAATGGTTATCCTAGAGATATAGTTGAAAAACTAATCAGGAAGCGTAAATTTAAGGACACACTTCGTAATTCTACAACCTTTCAAAAGGATATAGAGACTCCAAAATATATATCCATCCCGTACGAACCCCGGTTTACTCGTGGTTTGAGTAAGGTCTTCAAAAACGTGGGTATAACAGCGATTCATTCGTCGAGTAATAAATTACAACAACTTTTAGACAATCCAAAGGATAAAATTGTTCCAAATGAAAGGTCGGGGATTTACGAAATTAGTTGTAATGATTGTGATCGAAAATATGTTGGACAAACGAGACGATCAATTACCACCAGATTTAAAGAGCATATGGCTCATCTAAAATATGGAAGAACAGATTGGTCTAGTGTTGCATAATATGCTTTTGACAACAATCATAGCATAGATATTACTAATTTAAGATTAGTTAGAAATGTGACCAATAATAGACAGTTGGATGCATTTGAGAGCATAGATATTGTAAAATGTAAAAGTAGTATGAATAGCGACAAGGGACTTATAACGTATAGCCCACTTTACGCGTTGCTTAGCAACCGATCATTGAAGCGTGATTAGTCACGCGTAAATTTCACGGTGATATCATTAGTGACGTCACCATGAAAATAGTATAAATATGATAGATTTTGTAGTTTAAGATTAGTTTTAATCGTCTCCGGATGATGCCAACTTGGTTGGCGAAACGCGCGTCAAGCGAAGTGAAAGTGTTTTGGTGTTTGTGGAAACTACTCCGAGTGTTAGAAGAGGGCCTCTTACCCGATTGCGCCCTCGGAGCGTCAACATCTACTTAATACCCGCAGTTCATACAAACTCAGACTCAAATTCATAGTAAACTATGATCGTAGTTGCATCCACAATATGAATATTGACAAGAAATGATAAAAAATAATTTGTTGTTGCTAGAGAAATCCAGAAATCCTATTTGTTAAAATAAATATATTTAATAAAAACTGTTGTTTGTGCCATAAAGTACACTTTATTCCCGCATGTACACAATGTGCATTATTATGTATGTGGTAACTAAGGTTGGTTGGTTGGTGGGTAATAAAAACATCATGAACTAGTAGGACATAAAATAATTTATTTGTTTAGGTACTTTTTGCTATTTTGTGTATCTAAGAATTTAACTTTTGCTTCTACTATGTGCTATTTTCACAAAATCATTTATGATAACCATATGTGATACCATCTATCGATAAAAACATGTTAATGTATCCAACAGACGTGATATCCGGCATCTATCTACATCATCTGATGCAAGATTAGAAATAGATGAATAAATAAATGTAACATACTACTTCTTTCTGGTAATTGTAATAAGTATGTAAAAAATCCTGTTGTAACACCTGTTGGTGTGTTGGTGTATCTTACTAAGGATCTCTTCCTCCCGTTTACAATTTCCATCTAGTAGTGTTTATTTACACTATTATAATGTTTATCTTTAATCGATAATCGCGGCATGCATATCAATTGTATCCATTCAAAACAGAAAATCATTTGCGTTACAAGTTTCCTGCATAATTCATTTTCAGCACGTTTCCTTGTGAAATGGGAAAAACATAATTTAAAAGATTCCAAACGAATCCACAGTCCGGAGTTAATAGGCGATGTAAATGATCAATAAAAATTCTTTGCATGTTTAAGTGATACTGTTTGTTCCTCATTGAAACATAAATAATATGATTCATTTTATCAAACTGCGAATAACGACTAATAAAATCCACAGCAGTTCATCCTTAGCGTTATTTAATACGTTTTACTTAATAATTGCTTACTAAGTAAAAGTCATAGTTATTAACTAAAGTCATAGTCTAGACTAATATTATTAATTAATTTATATTATGCAAATTCATCACGGTCAACAAATATATTGTTTGTAGTAGTATTGGTAGCAAAGCATTGATTCTGAAAAGGCATACGTTGTCATGTGTCAATGTGGTATTTAATTAATGTCATAATTATCACTAATCGCTGTCAGTGTTCTGATAATAAATTATCACTCACAGCGGTTACAAATCATTGACATACATATCATCCTCGGGAGCACCCCAGGGTAGTAATTTAGGACCCTTACTACTATTATTATGCATTAATGACTTATGTGACATTTTAAATACAGATGCTTTGATGTATGCTGACAAATTGAAATATTTAAAGTTATTATTACTGAGAGTGACTGTACTGATCTTCAGAAGTAAAATTGTAAAATGTAAAGATATTTCTTATACTAGAAAGATAAATGGGTTGCAATATGATTACACGTTATATGATATTATAATTGAACGAGATATGTACATAATGTGTATATAGCCCAGTCAATTAATTCTCAAAAAAGGGTATAGAGGGAAATGGAAGAAACACAATTTTGGACGGTGGGCAATTGTTTGGCCTGGGCAGGAGGGAAACATACTGAATGTCCCCACTTCTAGGAGGTGAGCGGGATTACAGGGCGTACGTAGAATGTACCTTTTTCCTGTTTTTCGCATTTATCTCGGAAACTCCGATAAAATGTACACAAGTTTGCCCTCAATCCACTTTTGCATCGGGTTTTTTGCTTTATTTGACTGCTAATTCGTCGGACCTTCATTCCACGATAAATTTGAAGCGGGGTGCAAGGGAGGGTACTTTTTTGGGTTTTTCTGTACCTATGTGTATGAATGTATGGGTCATAGCGAGAAGGCCTTTCTACATAAAATAAGAACTGAAAATCTGTATCAAGATTGATTTCAGTAATTTTCATGTGTTTTCATATATAGTAAGACCTAATAGTAAGACGTGGAAAATTGCCTCATACCCTATAGCATATGAGGGTCCTCATATGCTATAGGATATGAAGTCTACCCTATGACGTCTACTCTGAAGCATATAAAGCCTCATATAGCATATGAATTCCTCATACCCTAGAGCTATGAGGACAAGTAAAAACTGTGAAAATAGTAAAACGAGACAATATTTTTTAACAAAAATATTATAATATTTACCATTTTGGAAGCAAACTATGCGATGAAATCGCCTTCTTGCGGCAGATTTTAAAAATAAAATGTATGTTTGCTGAATTACTTTCGATCACTTTACAATATTTTCATACAAATGGTACAGGAGAAATAGTGCCTCGAGTAGTGTACCTAGTTCTAAATTCAAATATTCCATCGATAAGACAGGTGGGCCTCCCGGTACAAAATGAACACCCGGTATAACATTTTTGACCCAAAACCATAGCAGGAATTACTTGTTTGCTTTTAATAATAACATATTAAATAAATTAATAGTAAAAAAACATTTTTAAAACCAGCTTTTATTTAAATGCTCTAAAAAGAAGAAAATAAACTTTAAATTAACTTATATCAATTTATTATTTTATTATTACACTTATATGATTATTATATACAAATTGTTATTACATTTATATGATATAAAAGCTTGTCGCGAGATTTAACTATTTTATAGAAAACATATTTTTTTTTCTTAGAATTACTTATGTCAATGTCAAGTTACATATTGTGTTCTTGTTTATCTACACAGTTAAATCACGCAACACGCTTTTATATCATATAAATTGTGTAACGTAATAAATTGATGGGTTTAATTTAATTTAAAGTTTATTTTATTTTTTTAGAGCATTTAAACAAAAGGTTGTTTAAATATGTTTACTATTAATTTATTTTTTAGTTATCCCATGTTTCCAGGTCTGTTAATTTCATTTAATGCGTCATTATTGCATGGTCGTTTGCCTGTTAATTTAGTACAGTCGTAGTCGTAGTAAGAGACTTTCTAGTGATTTATTTGACTCTACTTAACTCTTATTTCTTACTTCTTACTTACTTATTCAGCTTGAAGCTTACATATGCTATTGCATAGGCTGAATTACATTGGTGAAAAACTTGAGTTGAATTGTCAGACCAATCAACCTGATGATTTCCAACAATAATAAAAGAACTAGTACAATTTATTGGGGGTTTTGTTTTTGATTTCTAACCTTGAGATTTGAAAACCCTTGGGTGATCCTTAAATTCTAACGGATTTTACACGATGCTCATTCAGTAGCAATATAGGTAGGCTCGTTTCTGACCATGTACGTATTGGTAAGATTCCAAGTCGCGGTATTTAAAGTAATGTCATTACACAACAGCTTTAGAAGTCTGACGGTGTATAAAATAAACGTAAATATCAAATAAAAAGGATTATTGCAAACTCGAACGGTTACGCAAACCTCAATATTCTGTTCATTTATCCGTCGATAGTCTAAAGCGAAAACAATAAAACAATTTACGGCGCAGTAAATCTAGTTGCAGAAAAAACTGTATAATGCCAATATCGGTCTGGTACCCCGCCAGTGATGATTAAATGCCTCCTATCAAATATCTGCTAACTAATTTTTGGCGAGTGGCAGAGGCGCCTGGCGCCTAGAGGTATTTTACACACAAACTCTTACAAATCATAATTGCTAAAGTGGAACTACATATTTAAAAATACTTCACAGTTCAGAAAAGTAGTACAGCGTGCCTGGCAGACGCGTCGATATCACAGACAATCAACACCATTGAAAAAGAAAGATAAACTACGGTTATATGCGGTGTAATTTCCTGAATAAAAAATATATCGGAAATTTATATACCATATATATATATATATATATATATATATATATATATATATATATATATATATATATATATATATATATATATATATATATATATATATATATATACATATATATATATATATATATATATATATATATATATATATATATATATATATATATATATATATATATATATATATATATATATATATATATATATATATATATATATATATATATATTTCAAACTTAAGGCAATATATTTATGTCATTTCCATTCAATCCTAGCACCAACTATGATTTCAGGATACCTAAAACAGGAAAAAAAGGACTGTTAGTTTTCTACATAAATAAATACCATCAATATACCATATATAAATAAACATAGAAATACCAGCGGTATATGAGGAAGGTTTAATGGTTTCACATACGCTATCGAATATGATACGTGGACGATGCAAATATATTGTCACAAATATAACTAAATATAAAAATAAACATATTTTGGCAACAAATTAGAAAACACACTGTATAGTAAATTAATGCATTATAATTATAAAATTTTATAAAGTCAAATAAGTTCAATGTTAATAATGAATAAATTCCTAATGCTATAAAGGATGTAAGGTTTCTTATATCATTTATTGGCATTAGCTAGTAAGTACAGTTTATTTGCTGAGACAAGATATTTCGAATGGAAATTTAAAGGAAGTAGAAAACATTGAACTATTGGAATAGTGAATCTGCTAGACTTGCTTTTATCCCCGGTTATGTCAGAATGGGGGAATGTGTAGCAAGCTGGGAAGAAGTGAGTGAGTAGTTTTGTTAGACAGACAAGTGACATATCTCCTGAAGCCATGAGGGTAGAGTTAGCGAAAGGGATAATGTAAGTAGTATAAATTTGTTAAATAGTGTTAATTGGTAAATAGGTGTTCCACAAAGGTGTACAAATAAATGTACACATCTGTACATGTACATGTCTGGTTTAAGAAAGTGTACACAGAATGTCGTCATTTCCAAGACAAATGGACTGATGAATACTTTTTTATCTTGCAGAGTGGTAAACATGTGTTTGTTGTGCAATGAAAAAAATTCTGTTTTAAAAGAATACAATAGGAAGCGGCATTACTCGAGCAAGCATTTCGCTGAATATAATTTACTCACGGGCCAGTTAAGAAACGATACAATTTAAACACTCACTACCTATTCAGGGAAACAGCAACAGTTCCAGTTAGTTCCAAAACAGCGAAAATATCAAAGTCATTTCCTGAGGGACAGTTTGTTAAAGAGTGCCTAGTAGATGTTGCAGAACTTTTGTGCCTAGAAAAGAAGAAAGGGTTTGAGAGAGTGGGCTTATCGCGACGTAGCTACTGTTGTTCGACGTATATGTATGATATATATATATATATATATATATATATATATATATATATATATATATATATATATATATATATATATATATATATATATATGTATATATGTATATATATATATATATGGCTAGTGATATCAAAAAAATATTGCAAAAGCATTTTCGATTGCTTTGAATGAGAGTACAGATTTATCTGACACAGCCCAGTTAGCTATTTTTATACGAGGTGTTGATGAAGAATTTGCAGTGACAGAGGAATTACCTGCTGGCCTTACGGCCGCTACGAGGAACCACTACTGGAAAATATATTTTTACAGAGGTACAAAGTACTTTTGAGCAATATAGTTTGCAATGGTGTAAATTAGTTGGAGTGTGCATAGATGGTGCGCTTTCAATAGTCGGTTCACGAAAAGGTTTTATCGGAATTCTGAGTGAAAGAGCAGCCGCTATGAATGTGCCAGAATGTGATTTAATAATTCTGCATTGCATTATTCACCAACACAACACCAATTTGTGTTCTAAGTCCATTCGACTGAAGAACGTTATGGTTGTGGTAGTAAATACCATTAATTTCATTATATCCTACGGTCTTAACCATCGCCAGTTTAAAGCATTTTTGGATGAACTCTCTACAGAACACGATGATGTGACATATTATTGCGAAGTAAGGTGGCTAAGCAGAGGTAAAATGCTGAAGAGGTTATATGACCTTAGAAAAAAAATAGCTGATTTTATGGAAATGAAAGAGAAAACATTCTCGCAAATTTGTGCTCCAGCTTGGATTTGTGACTTGGCATTCCTGGTAGATGTCACAGGATGCTTAAATGACCTGAACTGGAAGCTTCAAAAACAAGGGCAGTTGATAATTCAGCTGTTCAGTCATCTAAACGCTTTTCAAAACAAAATTCGCATGTGGAAAACACAAATTAGAAGTAAAAACTGTTTCCATTTTTTAACATTATCCAGTCACGAAAACATTGAATACGGTTGCTATTCTGATGAACTGGATCTACTGTCAGAGCAATTCCCTAATAGATTTTCCGATTTTAAGAATATGGATCGCAGTGTCAATATTTTTGCAAATCCTTGTAAGTGTAATGTGGAAGATGCTCCGCTTCATCTACAAATGGAGTTGATCTGGCTTTAAGAAGACTCATATTTGAAGTCTAAATTTGATGATGTGCGAAGCGTATTTTACAGAACACACGTTTCCGAAGGAAAGTATCCACACCTGAGAGTTTTCGCAAGAAAAATAATTTGCACATTCGGAAGCACGTATAAATGTGAGCACCTCATGAATATTAATAAAAATAAGAATCATACTCGGCTTAGAGATGTTAATTTAGAAAACACTTTGCCCATATGTACTGCTGATATTAACCCCAATATTGATCAGTTTGTTTGTCAGCTTCAAACTCAAGTATCTCATTAATTTTTACTTGATTTTTCTATCTTTTTTTTATTAATATGCTTTTTATATGTTTAATTATGCCATTCTGTGGCTTTTTATTCACTACTATTACTTACTTATTTCTTGTCTACGGCCCGCGACGTGATTAAGTCCTGAAATTACGCCCTCAGCTACGCAAAGGTTGCTATATATATATATATATATATATATATATATATATATATATATATATATATATATATATATATATATATAATATATAGCATAATTATATATATAATTGGTAATTTAAATTCAAGTATGAATGATCAATGAAATAAATCGTATACTGCCCTGAAGATCCTCAAGAAAGGTGAAAGAACTTGTACAACTTCTAAGTGGTTCGTTTTCGTGTGTATAGTGGTTCATTTCCGTATGTGTGTCCAGATATAGCACTGGTAAGTTTGTTTTCTTTCTTATTCGTCTATTTGCTTATTTCTATGTAATGAAATGCTACAAACCCAATATTACTTTTCACAAAATAAATATGAATAGCAAAGAATTTCAAAGCTAATATATATATATATATATATATATATATATATATATATATATATATATATATATATATATATATATATATATATATATATATATATATATATATATATATGAAGTAAATTATAGTAATTCTTATACGCACGCTTGTTGTCTACAAGCGCTTGTCTATTTTCTTAGCAGCAAGCGCTTATATACGATATCGCGGAAAATTGTCGGATATATCACGCCCTCTAATTATTTTGACTACCGTTTAGTCTCCAGACTGGAAGAGAACTTCCGAACTTCGTAAATTGAATAAATTTATATGAAAATAATATCAATCTGGTGACAAAATTCTTATGACCATCTGAAAATATTCTTGGGATAACCTTATGCCATGTATACGTAACTTTATTATCTGATCAGTCGGGCAACCCTATGACAAAAGTAACTGTATTTTAGGGTAAAGGAAAAACAATTCTTTCGTTTATCTGAGAAGGCAAGGGATTAAATAAACAAATCGGAAGAATATAGCAAAACCTGCGAGATTCGAACACGAAACATTCAGTACAGAACGCATACGCTTTACCCCTAGGCTACCAACGCTCTGACAAACGTCTGACTTTAGTTCGTCAGATTATTTTTGAATTCGAAAATGCGAATTCTGCAATATTTTTTATATAAATATATATATGAACAAGAAACTACTTTCGGTTTGCTTTTATATATTATCGTGTTCTCTTTCAGTGTGGAGACTAGACGCTATACTATACTGTATACGAAACAATTATTTTTTCAAATTACAAATTTTGCATTTTTTTAAATTTTGGATGTATAATAATTACTTACCCTTAAGACTCGCTAGTAACATTATAGAGGGAACAGCACTATTTAATAAGCGTTTTTTTAGAAGAAATAAAGGATTGCTCATCCAAATGGGCTCCACAAATTCTTATTCAAAAAAAAAGTGTAGGCTTCCTCAGGTAATAAATTTGCGCATTTATGCTCTCCAATAGAGCCTAACTTGTCTATCTATTATTTGTAGGCACTCGACAAAAAGCTAAACTTTACGACGATTTGGCCAATGATCATGATCAACGATCAATGATCTTTATAGCCCCCGGGTAATATGATTTAATATCGACTTTAGGGCCTGCCACGAATACAAGAGTGAATATGCACACATGACGCTTTTAGGGTATATTGATAAGAGAAGAAAAAAAATACATGTGTTTCTGAAAATTAAACTATTAGGTAGAGGCAGTGATATATGATATAGGTATGTGAATAAGTCTCTGGTAGTAGTTAAACAAATGCGCAATAGAAAATTACATTATTCAATCAATCCTCAATAGGAATTGCTTGAACACAAAAATGTGTTCCCGGTATACGTATTTTTAGCAAATATTTCTAATGAATTTTTTCAAGCACTCTTATGTAGGTATATGTTTTGTTGTTATTTAAAAACGTTGAGATTCTATGTAATGTTGTTGATAATATAATACTGATACTTAACCCATATATTTGACTAGAAATTTGACATGTAATATACAAAAAAAATGTTAAGTGGTGATAACATATTTCTGTAATGCATTGAAACGTTGTAGCCTAGTCAAATTAAACAAAAATAGGGCGATCGGTGGAAAAAATTCCTAGAGAGTTCGAACTTTTTTTAAACGCTTCCTTTACACTTAGGTAGACATATATCAAAAGTCCCCGAAGGTGAGGGGGGTGAGCTTGAGAAAGGGGGGGGGGGTTTAAAGGTACCATAGGTCAGTTTTTTGCTTATATCTCGGAAACGAATACTCCTATCGTTTTTTACCCGTTCTTACAAAATTACGTTTCTTATCGTTTTTTATCGTTCTTACAAAATTTTACAAAAAAAAAAAGCTGGAACATTTTTATATGAAATCTTATCAGCTTTCATTTTGTAACAGGGTAAAAAACGATAGGAGTAATCGTTTCCGAGATATAAGCATAAAACTGAACTATGGTACCTTTAAACCCCCCCTCTTCCTCGATCTCACCCCCCACCCTTGTGGACTTTTGATATACCTCTGCCCAAGTGTAAAGGAAGAATAAAAAAAAATCAACTCTCTAGGATTTTTTTCCACCGATTTTTTAAATTTGACTGGCCTATTGTGGAAAATTCGTTTAATATACATATTTCCATGTTTCATGAAGTGTTTGATTCAGGTAGAAAATTTATATAATATTATCTATCTAGTGATTAAATATTGACAGTGACTGGCAACCTTCTACACACACTGAATAAAATGTGGACTAACGAAAGTCAGAAAACGAATTGGAATTGAATAATATGTCGAAATAATGGTATTGAGACTAGAAGGAAATTTATTGCAGAAATAGTTGAAAGTAACAATGAAGAGAGTGGGAGAGACCATGGCACTTGTATTGATCAGATAGTGACAGTGACTGGTGACCGGCTAAACGTACTGAAGAAAATAGACGTAGTCGAAGAATATGTTATTAAATTTCTAATCTCCGGGAACGAATTGGAACTGAAGATCAAAATAATGATATTGAGACCAGAAGGAAAGTCAATGCGGAAATTGATGAAGGTATTAATGACCATGTCACTTGCAGTGATCAGATATCGTAGTGAGTAGCAACCCCCTACACATTCCACATGTCAGAAAACGACTTTAATTTGACTTCATTTACGAATAAAAATAATTAGATTTATTTTTACCAATTTACACTAACAAATGTCAACCATAAAAGTTCAGTCGCTACAGCTGTGCGTGATCACGTGATCACGTGATAACCAATGAGAACGTAGAGAGCGACCACGCTACTACGTTGATCGTTGCTCTCACTCGCATTCAGTACTACCCGCAGCGTATCTCTCTATCCCGTGCAAGATTTATTTTAATGTTTGCCAGTTATCAAACCCTGGAAAAAGTGTCTGACTTTTCGCAATTTTTTTTAAATATATTTAATTAAGATGTTATGTTAACCCGTCCAAAAGTGTCTTATTTATTTTTTTAGTCGATGTCGAAACCACCTTACCTTTCGAATAGTACTTGTTGGCTTCTGAATCAAACACTTTTCTTGTCACATATTTTTTACACCTTTCTTATATGCGCAGTGCCTGGCGTGCACATGTAGGGCAGGCAAACACTCTATTTCCTACACTTTCCTACACATCTCACCTATAGATACTATTGTGTAAAATTTCCACCTGACTTAAACCCTTCATGAAATAGGGCTTGGACTATTAGATAATGTAGGTACCTACTTCAAAAAATAGGGTACGAATATTTTGTAATCACATCGCTGTCTAAGTTAAGTGTAAAATATGACTTGTAAAGGAGATAGATACTGAAACTAGTGACATTATAAAATGCGCAACATCCAGAACATCCTATAGGATACCATTCGTAATTTCGTAATTCGGGCCCTAAGGACGAAGATGAAGATTGTCCATTTAGGGTAGACTTGCATGATATGCGGGAGCACATGAATTGCCTGACCGGGACGTTCATGCCCAAGGAGGGGGCAATGTTATGTGATCCTATAGCGGGTGACGTCACGGTGTGAGGAATTTACATCGAGAATTCTCGTCGCCGGGAGAACGTTTCTCCATGCACCGATGTGTGTTAGAAGACTGTAGAATTATCGAGAAGAGTTGTAATCAGTTGGCAACAGTAACAGTTGTAGCAGTTAGTTATTAAGTTAATAAAGTAGTGTTATGTTACCGGGTGTTTAAATTATTAGATCCACGAAAAGAAGTACTGTTTAAGCACGCACAGGGTCCAAACATGTAACAATAGAGAGGAAATTTAATCTGAAGAGACGTAGATGTCGAATCGCATCTGCAGATGTGTCATTTCATATATTTGTGATTTCTACGCATGATAAATTGAAATTTACGTTAAAATTCAACTGTGTTGAATATGTCTTATAATTTCAGCTGTACTGAATATAATTAATACACATAAAATTTAATATCTATAATTCAATATCTGTAGAGGCATATTGCCATAGAGGTATTTGTTTGGTATTATGTACGATTTATAACTTTTATTTTATGTCAAATCGTAAAAGTTAAAATAATGTTTTATTATTTCTTATTGTTCTATTTGACATTATATACGGTGGAAGTTTTATAGCACATATTTTCTATTAACTATTAAAGATAGTATTGACGACACTTCCAGTAATACACTTTATTAACATATTCACATAAATAAATAATAGATGAATCTTCTTTTGCGCATTATGCGTCTTGTAGAAAGTCATCATGTCATCTCTTTAATAATTTGTGGCTTTTAATGAGAAAGTATAATTCTCTTGGGAGGTTAATCTCATTTAGTTTCCTTCCGAAATACATTTTCACTCCCCTTAATGCACATAATGGGGTTTTCAGCTTGATTTTAAGTATTTCTAAAGCTCTTAAATTATTGCTTACATAATTAGATGTTTTTTTCATTTCCTCGAAAGCGGCGGGAATTTTATATATTATTCAAATGTGGCAGCAGGTAAATTTTCATATTTTCCCAATATCCTTACTTGTTCGGTGAAAATTGGGAAAATCTGTTACGAAACTAAGTTTAAGGTAAATTCGAAGAAAAATAGTTCGTTGTATCTACAACCAATACAAATTCACGTCAAGCAAAATGTTTGTCAAGCAATTTACTTAATTGCAATAATTAGTGGCTACCAATTTTAGAGTGAAATATGTAAAAATAGTATGACTGTATGAAGAACTATGCTCTGTTTATGAAAATAAATAAACTGCTATTTAACATCTCAAAGAATTTTGAACTGTAGAAACAAATTTGAACGTATTTTTCGGTTATTTCTTTTTATTATTTGATAGTTTTATTCAGTGCAACAAAAATCTCCTCACCCTCTGTCGGCTCAATAGGGAAGTGCAATTGGGCAAAAAGAGCACAAAATATATTACTAATGATTGTTTGGGGGTATAAGTTATGACGAAAATCCGAAAATCGTCATTAATCCTGGAGAATGTTCTGAAGACGAAGATTTTTTAAATATTTCTAGGGACGAAGACTAAGATTATCTGATGTTACTTACTACTTAAAAAATACCAGCTTCAGTAAACTATGGATGTAGCAAAAGGATAGAGCCGCTGTCTAAACATTTATTATTTATATGTAAGATTTGTGGGGTGGAATTAATGATATATAAACATTAAAATTAAAATGTTGTAATATTTACTTTATCGTTGATTATAGAACTTTATTTCAAAAGCCTTGTTCAACATGTATCATCTTACAGGTATAATACTAGGTACTTCAAATTTGTGTTAAACCATCATTTGGTTTTATCTATATAAAAATTTACCTCAAGGCTCCATATGAAATAAAGTTTGATTTTAATCACTCCAGAACTGGAAAGAAAATAAATATAAAATAAGTTAAGTTAAAAAGAGTGACCACTATCTTTTAGTGTATGTATGGTTACTTTGTACTTAATTTCAGTTACGAGTACTACAAAACGATTTTTGATTTTTAAATGGTTGAACTACATGGTAAATTGAAAAAATAAACAATTTGTTCAAAAAATTGTTGTTAAAATCCGTTTAAAAGGTTGGTGTTTAATACAATACAATAAACGAATACAATAACTTTGTTACTTTCTATGATAAATGCTTGTAATTGATGGTGCGTTGAAAAGTTGGTTGATATATACGTATTTAAAAGAAAATACTTTAAAGTAAAGATTATGTTCCCAAATGATTCCATGTCATTTGGGGTAAATTACGAATTCGCTTAGGTTTTTAAAAGGCCCTGCAATTATTAATGGCTTCTAGACGCCTTAGAATAGATATTAACGACTGGTAATTAAGAAATGTAAGTTTTGGTTTTTTTATTTTATAGAATTTATTAATTTTTGGATAATAATCATAGTTTTGTTAATAAATAAAATTTTGTTTAATTTTTAAAAAGTTTTGTTAACCGAAAATTTTAAAATTTTTAAAAATATATGAAATGTTGTGCCTCATGAACCCTACGGGATTTATTGGGTTACCCAGTGGGCAGCCAACCCTGATTAGCTCTTAGTAGTTGTTACCTCTAAATCTAGTCAGTACAAATAGTATGTAAAATAGCTGAAATAGCTGGAAATAAGTATAAAAATTAAGTACACATTATATTTCCCTAGTTCCCTCTTCCCTCTCAAGAAATATTCTGCGAACAGTACGTCGTTCGGAAATGAATCTGGAACTTGTAAACATATAATTTCTTAATAGGAAATAAGTACGTATCAAAATGTCAATACTTCTATGTGGATAATTCTTAATATTTCTTGAGTGTTCGATTATCTGTAAAATAATAATTTGTTTTACAAAAATCCCATGGAAATATATTGTTCTAAGGAAATGCCGACTGAGAATAACTATTATGAACATATTTGCTACATATTTACTGAAGTAAAGAATACGAATTCAGTGAAAATTAAACAGTACGATTTTAGTGGAAAATTATTGATGCGGCATATTGTAAAACTGTGTAAAATGTGAGAGGCAATAAATTGTAAATGTGATAATATAATATATGTTATAATATAGATATAACTTATTCCTTTATATTGTATGATACGAGTGATTAATAGCCGTTGTTGCAGTCTCATTGCTTTCTATGAAAACCTGAAGTACCAATATTTCCTTGCTGCTCGAACTCTTATTCGCATCAGATGTAGTGGCGAGTTTCTCCATCAACACTACAACAAATTGTTGGGAAACGAGGAATTAGTGTTTTTTTCTTCGCCATAAAAATGAGCAACGACCTATTTATGTAAAACTTTTTACGTTTTACGCTTTATGGGACCATGGGAAAGCCCAGATGGACAGCCGATTTCCACGCGGCTAGTGGTTTCCAACTGCTGGATACCCAAAGTCATTTTGGTGTTAATAAGACTCTTAATAAGGTACGGGAGCGGGAGTCTTTTACTGGGTGAATAGCCGTCAATATGTGAAAATTTGGCGCCGCAATTGCAGATTTTGTGCGCCAAGTAAGAGACCACAGACAAGGAGTAGGGGTCCAATGTAACAGTACAGCGTCGAGGTTCCTTTTGTGAGGATGGCAATCGATATCATGATGGGTCCATTCCCAGAGACAGACGATCGAAATAAATACATATTGGTTGCAATGGACTGTTTTAGTAAGTGGTCAGAAGCCTACGGTATTCTAAATCAGGAGGCGGTCACTGTTTCTCAAATTTTGGTAGATAATCTAGTATGTAGATTTGGTATACCCCTAGTTACATTCAGATTAAGGAAGAAATTTTTAATCGGAGGTATTCCAGAAAACGAGCCAGTTATTGGGGATATACAAGATACGGACAACAGCCCTTCATGATCAATCTGACGGAATGGTGGAGCGTCATAATAGAACTGTGAAAGAACACCTTTCTAAAATGGCCTCTATTCTTCCTCATGGCATACCGAGCTTAAATCAATGAAACTACGAAACAAACACCAGTGCGTGTGAAATTTGGGCATGAGATTAGACTGGCCTGTGATTTGGTGTTTGTGAGACATACGGAAGAATCACTCGTCGTTGAGAATTATTCAGAGCAACTCGCCGAACGACCAAGACATATCCATGAGTTGGTTCAAGACCGAATAACCGTTGAAGGTGACCGAATGAAGGCTCGTTGTGATCTTAATGCCAATTATGGAGGGTTTAATCAGGGAGACTTAGTTTGATTCTATAATCCGCAACGGAATAAAGTAAAGTCACCATAGCTACAGCCGCCTCGGGAGGGGTTCTATTTCGTAGTAACTCGAATTAATGATGTGTACCGAAACCGACAGTCCCCAAGGACGAGGATGAAGATTTTCCATTTAGATAGACTAGCATGATATGCTGGAACAAATGAGTGCCGGAACACTATACACCTACCAAATTTTAAGTCTCTAGCTCATCGGGAAGTAGTTGAAAAAACTTGTTGCAAGATTTGAAACAAACATATAAACAAACAAACAAATATACGAAGTTAAGCTAAATAAAACCGTTGAAAAATACCGTCTATTAACCAGAATAAAAACAAAATTTGTTATAACCATAAAATTCCCTTTTTGTGGTACGCATTCCGAACAACCCTGGTATTGAAACCGATGGTTGCACCTAGTGAATAACTGAGACTGGACCCGTAAATGTCACCAAATGTCCGCGCTATGATTTATGAGTCGGCGTCGCTTACACTTGCAAACTTTAGAGGGCTACTAACAGTTCTACCGTCCGTGACACAATTGTTATTAATTCTGTAAACTTTGGCATTAGCTTCAAAAGGTAAAAGCTTATCACTTCATTCGTTACCTCCGACAGAAGATGCAGCAGAGAAAAATATTAAGCGAGGTAGAGACTCTCTTGCAGGTCCAGCAATGGAAAAATAATCAGCAATCTTCGTCCTGAAGAATGGGGTTGGCAAAAAGATAATTAATCAAAACCAATCAAAATTACGCAACCAGCAGCACCTTTTACACAAGCAGCACAACGTTTTAAAAATCATATCTTGCTCTTGTCTCCGAAAAAAGTCTCCGAAACGCAAAATATAAATGAAAATTTAATTTGCGTTTCTGTATATAAAACAATAAATTTTATACAGTTAATAAAGATTGGTTCCACAAATTAATTTTATGTCATTATTAGATTTAAAAAAACTTATAGTTAATTGTTTACAACATTTGTTGGTATATTGACATATAATTTAAATATTTAAATAGTTACAATAGCAATATAAAAAAATAACATAAATATCTCTTTTATCCCAGTTTTTGATGGATATTGTATAAAAGAAATTTTTTTCCTGCATAAATAGCATAAATATTGTTTAAACAATAGAGATAATTCCATCTCCGCAAAAGGTTTCTGATTTTAAATAATAAAAAAAAACGGAAATAAAAACATTATCATTAACATCGAGGTCATCTGTTTTTTCATTGACACGACTAATATAGGAAGAATGTTTAAGTGCTCCTCTTAATGTACCACTAAGGGCATTCAGGGCATCAAGAACCGCGAATACTTGACCAGAACAGAAAACTTTGTAGGAAAAAGAATTTGTAAAGCACTAATCATATATATTTTTTATAAAAATCTTTTTCATAAAAGGTGTTGCTGGAAAGGAGAGATATCAACAAACAAACAAAATTCTTGTCGCCAAGTTTCGCGGCAACGTGGCGGCGCTCTGGACAGCACTACGAGGTCGAAAATTTAATGCTTATATTATTCACACATTCCCATTTTATTTATTGATTTGCTTACGTTCCGATTAATCAATAACAAAGTAGAGATAAACCTGATAAACATATTATTGAAATAATTGTAAACAATTATTGTTACTCGCAAAATCATTATAATCCTGTGTAGAGAAATCGGTCCTTGTATTATTCTTATATCTAATAAAATAATAGAAGTCGCTATCGGATAATCACATATCACTTTATTATTATATAATTAAATACAAAAATAACCTGAATTGTATAAATCAATAAACATTCAATCAGATATGACTGTAAAAACCCCGAACTTCAATTGTAATTCAACTTATCTGTCACATCCGATCGCTAATTGTCATTAAGTCATGTTGTAATATGAATTGGAATTACCCTGGTAATTTTGCGACTTGTATCAATTTCCAGACAAAACACGTTGTATTACCAATTTGTTAGGTGACTACCTACTTGTGCTATTAAAGTCAGATGCAATTATAAAAATTCTGGGGGTGGTAATTCCCTTTTTAAATATTATGATTAGCCTACACCAAATACCTACAATTTGAAAAACGTTACTGTTATTAAACATTAACGTTATTGTTACAAAAATATTTATTTTCAAAAAACCAGTATTAGTAAATACACAAATAAATAATAAAAACATGATAAAAACAGGTAAACAAAGAAAAAGACTTATACATAATTTTTACAACTGTAACTTTTATAAATAAAAAATATTTTATATAATATTTTATTGGAAATACTTTTTATTTATAAATATTAATTGTCTTGGAAATTTCGGTAGGGTTGATGTTTTACAGGGAAATTGTTACCTAAGTTCGGGGAGGGTGGTAATTACCCCCATTACCCCCCCCCCGTAAATACGACGCTGTGTGGCAAGTGACTAGAGTAATTTTCTAAAATTATATTTTTTAATACTGAACGTGCATGTTAATGCGTATTAAAAATAATGTGATTCGGTAATTCGATTACTAAGTTTCCTATCTTGCTGTAAAACTTTAGAATTATTGACGTAATCCAACTTACTTCTAGGTTAATTAGAAGTTTTAACAGGAGATGGGAAAGTTCGGTGATTGCAGGTTTGCAATTAGAACACTGCAGGACGCTCTTTGAGTCTGACTTTTCTGATCTTTTAGGGGAAGTAAAATAAAAAAATAAGTTTCAGGAAAATATCACGTTACTTATCTTAGCTTTACTTTACTGCAAATAAAAATAATACTGTTTTGATTATGGTTCTCTATATTCAGCTCAATTATTTACATTATTTTCCTCAGCAATTATATAATATATCTAATTCTGCACAAAATAATATTAAATGATTTATTTTATTTCAAATATCTTATAATGCAGATATGCAAACAGTTGTCCTATAATGCAGATATGTACCAAGGGAAGTATTCGCAATATACTCTCCTTGAACATTACCTTACATAGGCTACATAGATCGAAAAAATTAAATAACAGCACTATTTTTTATCTTAGAAAAGTGAGAAAATAGCTCCAAATACCATACGGGTGTTGATTGTAAGACATCTTTCAATCAACGGTACTGGCAGAGAGTTGCTCAATATTATTATCTATACTTATTTCAAATTTGTAAATGTTTCCTTGACTTTAATGTTTGTTTAATTAAACTGGACCGTTAGACATTTCATTTTTAAATTCATTTTGCCACAATTGAATAAAAGTCGGAGAAAAACTATATTCGGTATCCCGTTTTGATGAATCGAGGATAGAAATGCAGATTAATAGGAAACGGCCTAACTAATTTATTATACTGGGCGTGATTTTTCATACTGTATGTTACTTTTCACGACACTAAATATATTATAAATGGCGTCTGAAAGTACTTTCGTCGTTGCATATTTCGTGTTATAAAGCGAAAACCGGAAATAGAAAAAAGTTTATATTTTTAGGAAAATTACGTCATGACAGCCTTAGCTTAATAGCATATCATATATTTGTCGCAGACGAATACAGTGGCATCTGAAATTATTTTCATTGTTGGATATTATGTGTTATAAAGCGAGAACTGGAAAGAGAAGATTCATATTTTGAGGAAAATTTCGCCTTTACTCCATTATACTTCAATAGCATATTATTAAATTTGTCGCAGACGAATACTGTGCCCCGGAATTATTTTGATCGCGTCATATTACGTAAATAATACGAAAAACCGGTCATATAAAATCTGACATTTCAAAAGAAATGACAATAATATAGTATGCTTACTTGAGACGTAATTTCGAAAATAGCAGACGATTAATTTAAGTTGGTGCTTTTCTGTTTTTAATTTTATTCCTCCACTGGATGGTTTTTTGAAGTAAGAATCCGCATCAACTCTAAATTGTCATTAGGGGCAAACGATTGCAGTGGCTTCCGAAAATATTTTTGTCCCTAGGCATTAGGTTTTATAAAGCAAAAAAAAGGAAAGCAAATAGAAAAAAAATCATATTTTTAGGAAAATAACGATATGGCAACATTAACTCAATAGCATATTCTAAATTTGTCACAGACGAATACAGTGGCGCCTGAAATTATTTTCGTCGTTGGATACCTCCCCAGTAGCACAAAATATTGGTCCTATATTGCACAGATATGGACCCAATATAGTATCCGGGGCCAATATTGGACAGATTTAGCCGACGTTGGCCCAATGTTGGCTTAAAGTCGTTTTTCAATATATCTTTGTCGATATTGGTAATGTAGGTAGCATATGTAGTTCAAATATCATGCCAATATATGTTTGCCAGGATTTGCCCACTATTGGTCCAATATGTAACATTTTCCACCAATACGGGTAGCATATATAGCGAAAATAATATGCCAATATATCTTGCCTGTGCCCGTCCAACATGTAACATTTTTACCAATATTGGTAGCATATGTAGTGACAATAAGATGTCAATACCTAACATTTATGTATTGTACGGTGGACAATAGCTTGAAATTTTTTTAAATGTCTTCAATAACCAAAACATTGGGTGGACTTTTTCGTGCCCCACCCTGTATATTACAAGTGTAGGAATTTGATGTAGGTCCTATACACTTTGCCCTTATTGGTGCCGTATAACCTAACGATATTTGTCCTACAGTAAGATACAATATTGGACCCAGCTACTATGCAATGTCGGTGGTATAATGTGGAACAACACTGGTCAACATGTGCGTGTCCTATGTGTGCCCAATGTTAATTATACAACAAACCAATATTAAGCCAATGTGCTTGTGCTCAATGTGAACTGTGCCCAATGTGAACTTACAATAATGGGCCATGCTTGAAAAAAATTGCCAAACAATGTGTTGGTCCAATATCACCAAACAATATTGTGTCAATATGCTTGTGCTATACCTGCCCAATGTTAACTTACAATAATGGGCCGTGCAAGAAAAAATCTGACGAAAGATTTCTCCCATATCACCAAACCAATATTGGGCCAATAATCTTGTGCTACTGGGGCTATTACTTGTTATAAAACGAAAACCGAAAAAAGTTAATATTTTATGGAAAATATCATCATGTGACCCTTACATCAATGGTAAAATCCAAATTTCTCGTAGAGGAATACAGTGGCGTCTGAAATTATATCCGTCTCTAGACATTACGTGT
>CAXKVY010014378.1:0-17260 GCA_964058915.1 Tetropium fuscum
AATAGATAATATATTGTCCTTACAAGATTAAGGATTAAGGATGAAAAAATAATTGATTCATAATTAAGTGTATAATTATTTTTTACATTAAATGTTACTATTTTCGAGGCCCATTCTTCTTTAATGCTGCGGTCTAATGTTGGGGCCTTCTAAATCGCTTTTCAGTAGATTGCAATAGGGTTTTTAATAGGTTTTCAATCGCTTTTTCCTCTTATTAATTGTATTATTAATATGTATAAAGGAGCATTTCATTTAAATTTTAGCAACCCGACTCTATTTTGGAATAAATAAGACATTTAATTACAAATTCTGTTCACGACATTTTATTAAGTAAACAAAAACTTTAATTATTTTATTATGTTGTATTCTAAAACTGCTTGTCAATTTTAGTCAAATAAAAAAATTATAATCTAGACAATGAATTAGTCATAGTATATACGAGTTGTGTTGCAGAAGAGGGATTTTCTATCATATTCCCAATGGCAATTAGATCTCTACATCAGAAATTGATGGAAGATTTTTCTGTGAAGAAAATTCGTGTTTTGGATTTCCTAAGAGAATATTTTCAAATAAATGCGAATGAAATTGCAGCTAGTGTGCTCCATAATTTTATAAGACAATCGTTTTTCCGAAATATTTTACAAAGTGAAAGGCTGCTGGAAGGAAAAGGATCAACTTCTTATCTAGGTATGAAGATCGACTATGGGTTGAAATTATTTTCCCAAATGACGTAGTTCGTTGTCAACTTCACTCACACTTTCAATATTCATTCATTTATAGATATAGACTCTAGAATTATGCATCAGCTGGTTGCCCATCAAAACTATTTCTAGAGAGTTCGGCTGTTATTAAACATAACAAGACTTAAAAAAATCGCCAACAGAATACAGCAGGGGAATTATTATTTTCTATTTGCTAAAGTATCAGCGCCACAATTATTAGAAAAATCAACTACGACTACACCTACAAGAGCAAAACGAATTCTGACTAGTGGGCGAAAATCTTCTAATGTTCCCATATCTAGCTATTCCTTAGAAGAAGCCTCGTCTTATTTCCAAAAATGTGACACTGGAGCTCTGTACCAAGATTAAGACATATGACAGGACATAAGACATATGACGAAGTAATATGGATTTGATTTTGAAAGTAATATCCTCCTTATCACTGAGTGAAACTCAAAAAACTTTACCCACATGACATTTTTCTGTCTGAGACGAAATCGTAAGAGATCGTCACGAGGAGGCATAGTTTACGGTGTTTCAAATATTTGACCCCTTAAGGATTGTAAACCGCAAAGAACGCGTCTCATTACTTATAAATTTATTGTACAGTCGAAAATATAAAATGATAATTCGATCACGATTCCGCCGAATTTAAACACTGGGCATCATCGGCTTGTCTCCTTGGAAATAAATTATAATTACTAATATCCAGGAATAAGTTGCAACTCCCACGTTTGTAAGGCACGAGCAGCCCCTGGTGGTATTTCAATAATATGTCCGCTAACTTCTAGATTCTGTTTCCGTTTCTTTTTAATTACTTGTTTTAGGACATATTATATTAGTTTGGGTTGTAGCATTCCTTTAGACAACGGATGCAGACAAAAGTATATCTATTGACTGATGGTCAAGTGACAAGATTAAGTCACAATATTACCTACGGATTTTAACTTTAAACAATAAATCTATATGAATTTTCCGCATTCCGAAATGGTAGAAATGATTTAATTTCACGATGGCTAGAATTTAATGGGACGTGTAATCCAAGACCGTTCTCTGCGCGACAGCAGAGCTTCGCTACACATTCGAGGCATATTTCGATTAAAACATCATTTCACGGCGCGTAAATTTTTAAATTCTAATTTATTACTGCTTGCACGGCCTACCACGAAAGTAATAAAGATTACACAAGGCTAATGTGTTCTGATATTTCTTAACAACACCCAAAACACTTTCGTGATGTTGAAGTTTATTACGTTCCGAGCAAAGTTAAAAAGGTTTATTAAATAGGAGGGGTCGCGTTTATGAGCTGAATTATTTTGAATGTTGTAAAGCAAAGCTTTACAGCCCTAGGCCGAAATTTACGCTGCGTGTTTATCCCGAGATTCTTCGGATATTGATATTAATGATATTATTAAAGCCAATTATTAGTTAAAAAGGGTTGCAAATCGATTAGTGCTCGAAAATATTGCAAATATTTCGATATACGTAAGAGAAATAGAAAAAAAATACATTTGTATGCCAAGAATTGCTGTAAAGTCCGCCACATGAAAGTTGAACAGTGTATGGAATGCGGGATAATGCGGGACGTTCTCTATTAATAAATTAATGACAAAAGTTCCTATCTTATTTGTGTACTCTAGTTACTTACATATAAAGAAGCCAAAGTCTCATTATGCTCTGAGCTCGAGAGAAGCTTCTGTTGCATATTTTATCACCATTCCCTTTCATATGTCTTTGTTCAACTCTCGTGTGGCAGACATTAGCTGTCGTTCATATGAATAAGCGGACGTTCTACTTGCCTGTATTCGGCATATTCACGTGTATGTGTGGCGCCATCAGGCTGCAAATGGCATTATTCGCATCCAGTTATCTACGTAGACATATTACGAATATAGTAAAAACTTTGATAATTGTTAATTGAATTGACGTTAATTTCCTGAACTGGTTCGATATTTGAAAAGAAGGTAAAATAAATATGTTTTGTAAAGTAGTTGAACTTCGCTTTCAATGACAGGTAAGTTCAATTACTTTACAATACACATTTTACCTTAAGCGTAACTGCATCATGGACATCGTAAATTCAAATTTATTGGGTGACAGTAGTTAATCTTTCGTGACGCTCTTTGTGCGGTGACTAGTTTTTCCCTCGAGACACAAAATCAGTTTAACGTGTAGATTTACCACTTATCTCTATTGACTGCACTGTAGCGACTGTGGAGATGGTCGGTAATTACGGGGGTCACGTGACTTGTAGGAATAAACTATCTACAGTAAGACACCTCTTATGGTTTTAACAATTTTATTTCATCTTAAATTCATAGCTATCCTTTTCAATTATCAAATATGGTTTTGGACATAAATATATAGATGGGTGATTCCTTCTGCTTACATCATATTTTGTCATGCAGAGAGGTAGCGTGATTCCACTATGGGGACCCAAAATGGCGGTGAACGTTATGGAGGCCCAAAATGGTTGTGCAAAGTTAGCAAGTAATGTTATGGCAGTAACAAATGATGGCGTTTTACGGCAGTAGCAAAGCATAACCGCAAAATAGTAGGTAACGATTTACAGCAGCAATAATTGACCATGGCTATGAGGTGTTTAGCAGTAGTCACGTAAACAGGGTATTTCATATAGTAGTGCAACGGAAGGAAGTAACAGCAAAAACAATAACAGTGTTATTAGATAGTGATGAAGCTTTCAGAAACCTAGGTCATGCCTTAAGAGAGATGTTCAAGAGGGATTAAGAGAAATTAAGAGATATGTTCAAGTTCTAAGTTGTTGGATGATATTTTTAATATTAAGAAATGATGTTAAAATTTAAAATATAATAAAGTATTACTTATAGATCTGATAACAGAGATAATTTCAGTGATCGCACAGTAAAGAAACACCTGATAAGGTAACAGGATACTTACGCTGCCTCTTTCCTATTGCTTCCTTCCCAAGGGCGCCAGTTCTAAGAACACTTATTTATTTTGAGGAAGGTTCACTGTAGAGCATGAGTCCTCTATGGTCCGTTAGGGGAAGTTCAATTAGGCCTCTATCTTTTGCACTGTTTTTCTTGAAAGGTTCAAATTATTTTGACTGGTAAATGAATCTAAGATATTTTATATGAAGGATTGAAATTTAATAATCTTCTCAATTATAGAATGTAAATTGTGAACTTTGAAATGAGAATAATAATAATAACGCAGAAGCTATAAGATGATTTTATTAATATAGAAAAGGACGTAATTTGTCTAAATGACAATTAAATGCAAAGCACAAAGAAGAAAGTTATGAATTTTGCAAATTATATTGCAAAGCGGAAGTATGTTTGTCTACACATATGCAAATTATAATGCAAGATAGAAACTCAAATTTTAAAAATTTATTAATATCCTACGTCAAAACCTACGTAATTTAAACTAATTGCATGGGCATAACAATGACCTGTGGAATAATGTTTCCTTAAAATTAAAATTGTTTGAAAATGGTTATTACCTTAAGACGTTTTTTTTATAATCCTTTTTATTTACGAAGCACAACACAATATTTATTAATTTCACTTCACTTGTTTATTTACTTTTGGGCTGGAGTCTGCTACTGCTGCCCTCTCTTGGAATGATGTTGCACTTTCACTATGCTGCTAACTTCTTCAGCACACCGGCTGCCTTCTATCGGTATTTCACCGCACTCTGGATATCGGCTATACTCGAAGCGAGGCTTGTTTATTTACTGGGTTGAATTCTTATTAAATTGTAAATCTGGTGCTTCTCTACTCACTGTTTATTTATATGTGGAAATATTTACCGCATTATTTGATATGTTTGCTGTACTCTTCCACCTTGAGGACTCTGCCTGGAGACGCCACACTTGAAATGTCGTATTTTCGACCCAAAAACCACTTAATACGTTGTTTAAATTTTCTCTAGAATATTTCCCTTTGGGATTCTTACACTGTAGCACAGATTTGTTTACTTAAACTGATTTTTAACAATTATAATTTACAATTTTCTACACACACATTTAGCGACACACTGTCCTTACTTTGGACGCTATTATCATTCTTTTTGCATTATTATTTGTTTCTCCGGAAGTTAATCGAATTTGATTAATTGAACTTTTCTATAATTGAAAATTTCTATAATTTATGATCTAAATGGTTTAATTTTGTATTTTAAACAGTATTCACTTATCACATCACATCACCTTTCGTAATCTAATTTCAACATTCAAAAGCCGAGTTGACTCTCGTACCCCGTTTTTAATACGATGCTTCTGCATTAATCTGTTTATATAAACATAGTTTATGTGGATGTGATATTATGGAAATTTTTTGGGACTTGTCTATTACTATGATGTTAAATTTAGATTTTTACGCCGATAAATAATTTTGATATTAACATAATTAGATATTGACTCAGATGCGCCGTGGATTGGCGTTTCGCATAGTTCTTGCAATCTGTAGAGATGCGTGCGTGAATGCACTGTTACTAGAGTTGGGACAATATAGATTGTTCACCAATTTTATTTTAATTCACAATTTAGTGTGTTTATTATATTTTAACTGTTTATTTTGGTATATCTTACATTCCCTAGGCGAGACTGTATAGTCGTTGTGAGGGGTGTTTTGTGGCACTCAAAGGCGCTACCACTGTGTAACATTTACTATTCCCTCTCGAGTCGGTAGTAGATTAAATCGGTCTATTTCTCAAATATCAAAATATCAAACATCTCCCTTTTGATAATAAGTGACTTGCTTCCTTCGGCCACAGTTTGGTTATGGATCGGTTTTTCTACTGCGGGTCCGGGACACATACATAATAAACTGACTCGGCTTAATGATACGGCTACCATATTGCAGCGTTGCGTTGTTTTGAAGTGGCTTTAGATTCTGGCGGTGAAAGGAGGTGCTTGATCTGCTGGGGGTACCTCCGGCTACTGTCCGTTGCGGGGATGGACTGCTGAAAGTGCTGAATTCAATGTATGCGATCTAGTTTTAATAACTTCGACGGCTATTAACATAATAGCCGTCGAAGTTATTAATTAATATGGCAAGGGAACTGATTGTTCCCTTACCATATTAATTTCCTAGGCATCGTCCTGTGCGTTGGACATATGTTCGGCATTACGGTGATTTATATCCTGCCTAATTTTCTTGGTATTGAAAATAGTGTTTTCAATGCACGGTCTCCAAGAAAATACTTGGCTTCATTTTCGATGTAAGCAGAACTGAATCGCAATTAATATAACAGTGCCTGTCTAAAGAGAAACGAGTAGGAACTCGTTTAATATTAATTTACAAACAGAAAATATTCTAGTACTTGGCTCTATAATAAAAATAATAAAACACTAAAAGTAAAAACTAGTGTAGTGAGTGATGAGGGCGAATGAGTTCATGGGGGATCCAGAATTGCTTCTTTCTTTATAAATTTTAATATATAGGTAATTTCTGTAATTTGGTTGGCTAGACAATTCAATTTACTTACAAACTGCATTTGTTTAATGTACATCTACTACACTCTGAGCTCTTTTTCAAGACTGTACCGATGTGAGTAGTGCGGAGGAATAATCAGAAATGAACTCTTATTGGTGTGGGACCCGTATCAATTGCGCATTCAAATTTTAGAGGCAAAGCTATTCATGCCGAGTAGTAGTAAAGATCGCAAAAATTATCGATATTGTAATTTAACTGTCTTAATATAATATTATATTTGGCAATCTAAAAGTATTTGCTATCCGCTTAATGTCACAAAGTTTGCGGAACGGGGTAGAAATTGAAAGCAATTGACTCTGAAACCGGATGCTGAAAGCACAAGGCGACATCTACTTAAACCAGATTATGTAGATTGCGCTGTTAGACTATTAAAATGCACCGTAATACGTTCGATTGATCCTCTTCTCACAGACTGCTGAGTCAACAGGTAATAGGGGAAACCGTTATATCCAATTTCCATGTGGTAATGACTTACAAAAAATAAAGCAGGAATTAAAAGATGGAAAAACGCTAATTTATATTCTCCCAAAGATAAAATTCTTAATGCGACAAAAATTTTAATGAAAATACCAATTCGTAAAACTTCTCCTTTAATTAAAATTTTAAATAACTTGTATTAACCATCCAAAAATGAAAAAATATTATTGACTTTCCTGGCAGTAATAGGTAAAGTTGCTTCCGCTTTTTGAATAATAACTGGTGGTGTACAAGAAAACATTTCTTCAATATATCAATCAATAAATATCCATCTTCACTATATCAATAAATATCCATCGCATTTTCACACTTATTTTATGCTTTTAAACTATAATATATAGTTTGTATATATATATATATATATATATATATATATATATATATATATATATATATATATATATTAGTCGGAGATAACGGCTATTTATATATTAAGGACATAGACAGTTTTTATGGCGTTTTTATAGAAAAGCGCCGTATGATCATAAACACCAGTTATGCCAACAATCATACAAAACGCTATGCACGATTCATATATATTAAATATTTAACAGTTATTTATGTACCAAGGGTATGAAGTAGATATTACACCCCGAGGGTGACGATCTCGGACCAGAGGCCACCGGGTTTATAAATAGCCCGAGAGTATACACATCTACTTAATACCCGCGGTGCATACAAATGTTATATCATACTAATCTGCTCGTCAATAGATTCGGCTAATACAAAATTATTGTCCATTTTTATACTATTGTAATTTGAAAAATACTAGACAGATTTTCAATCGGTTTTCACCATATGAAAACCTAATCTTTTCTCTATGAACTGGTATATTTTAATCTTCATTCCGAGCGTATTGCAAGGTGGCGAAATAGTTCTGCAAAATTCGTTGAAATTGAGAACCGTCTCGTTTTAACAAGAAAATTTTCTCAATTTTTTCATAACAATTTTTAAATACCCAATAAAATTATAGCATAGGGGGGTATCGACGATTTTCAATTTTTATTTTTGTAAAATTGTTAAAGGGCGATTTATAGAAATTGGCACTTTTTCGTATTTGTTTTAATTTACCAAACTTAATCTTGGAAGAAATTTGATTTTTATGACATCACTGGATTCGGAAACCTTCCGAACATTTCTGCATGGATTTCGCAAAAATCAATTATACAGGATGTACGCTCTCATGTTAAACTTCTAAAATAATGAAAATATAAATTATTCCCAATATTGATAATTTCTTTGCCTGTAATTGAATCAAAATGAAAAATTGGTTACTTCTTTGGGATTATTACGTTCAATGAGGTATTTAAGAACACCTATATTCGAGCTTTTTTTAAAATATTGCGTAGTTTTTTTATATGGGTCAATTAGAAAATGTTCTTTTTCTCGTCTGGATTATAGTATTTTCGCAATTTAGGCGTATTCAATTGATCCACCCTTTATAACGCCATTACTTTTTTTTAATATTCATAAAAAAACATACCTTACATATTACCCATATCAATTTTTATTTTATAAAAATAAAAATTGAAAATCGCCGATACACTAGATTTCCGCCGATGCACAAATTTTATGGGGTATTTATAAATCATTATAAAGAAACTGAGAAAATGTTCTTGTGAAAACACGTTCCTTAATTTCAATGAATTTTGCACAAGGATTTCGCCACCCTGTACAACACCCTTCGAATGAAGATTTTGAAGACTAAAACATACCGGTTCATAGAGAAAAGATTAGGTTTTCATATGCAACCGATTGTAAATCCGTCTGCTATTTTTAAAGTTACAATAGTATGTTATATACAATGGTATGTATGTAGTTACAGTTATGAACAATAATTTTGAATCTATTAACGAGCAGTTTAGTTCGTTATTGCATTCGCAATATGAATGTTGAGAAGAAATCATAAAAATCAATTCGAGGTCTTTATGGCCGCATAAAGTGCACTATTATGTAGTTGTAACTAAGCAATAAAAACATAATAATAAACTAGTATGACATAATAGTTATTTATATACCGTCAGCAAAGTGATTCTTTATTGAACGAGCCTGAGATTATAAGCCGAGCGATCGACGCGAGTGATAGGCTCAGTAACAAAGTGTTTTCAATTTTCCGAAATAATATCTCTCAAATATTTTAAATGATTTTCTACCTTGCCTTTTTCAGAATCATTTGTCTACACTTTGAACAATTTATTTTTTAAGTTGGCATTGCGTCTATAAACTGTTTTTTAAATCCAATACTTTTTTCCATTCAGCGTCATTTCCTAATTGGTAAAGGTAGTCTATAGAATTGATACCTACATTTTCCCTTGCATCACATGAGGTAGTTTTGATTTTTTTATATGTTGTATGTGATGAAGTGATAATGACAAATCCAAGTTTTCCACCTCGAAAGCCCTTCATTGTCAAAAACTATTAAAAACATTAAACATAATTTTCGAGTTTTTTCAGTTTTTGACAATTTTTAGCACCAAGGACCTCAGTGGAGGGGATCTGGGTTTCGAAAACACAAAACTCAAATTCAAATTTTTTTGTCTAATCTATCAAGCCGTATCCCCCCATAATTTTGGCATGGTTTGTGCAGACGAGACGAGTTCAATGGGGGAGGGGAACGATAAATCGATAAATTAAATGCATGAGAAAATTTACTGCATATCTCGGCGGCTTTTGACTTTACAAAAGAAAAGAGTTGATATAAAAATGTAGAGTACGGCAAAACACACGCAAAGCTGAGCGACGTCGGATAATTCGTTTGCGATATCCCGATGCGTAGTTGCGAATCCCGATGCGTTGCAATTTGAATCATTTGGTACTTATCGGTAATAATGGAAGTCGATGCCAACTTTCTTTTAAAGGAAATCTAATATATTATTGAATTTTCAAAAAGTTCATGTAGAGGTAAACCAAAAATATGTGACGTACCCTATACCTACCTCAAGCAAAAACGTTTCTGAGATATCTGAAATTTTATAAAAAAATGAGTGCATGAGTTTGTATGAATATTTATAACATTTATATACTAAAATATAAATACTTTTCTATTTTAAACCGAACATTTAATATTTCTTACGCCAGATACGTATAATCAAATTCCCTCTTATCTGTGTAAACTTTATTTTACTTCTATCTTTCTATATCTTGTCATCACAGTCGACTGGCCGGCTGCCAAGGTTGTCACATTTCTTCAAATCAAGTCAGTCTAACGTTCATCATAACACAATAACACAATCATAAGCATCAAATATATTGTAAAAAATTCTGATGTTACAACACCACAAACAATAAGGCATTCGTGGCACGTGACATTTATGGGCGTGGGTAGTTGGCGTGGTAGTAAACCAAAGAGTTATATAACTCAAGTACTGAGGGCTGTAAATTATATTTTTTTTAAAAACACGCCATTGTATATAATGTACAGTACTATGAGGGAAATTGTTATTACTTGTTTTTCTCGTACATCTTTGGTGGACCAGGCTGACCCTCCGAATCCACAGTACACCTTTTAGGGGCAGCTTGCTTCGCTAGCATTTCTTTATGGAAATCGAAATCGTCATCTGAAGGTCATCGATGAATGATTCATCAATGACGTCACATATCAGGTCTGGTACGTTCTAGCAAAATTGGCCGCTGCAATAGGTGCAAACAGCCGAGCAGGACCCAAATGCTTTCCTGTAGCCACAATTGCTTAACACTTCCGTAACCTTCAAAGTATGACTATACATAAATAAAGTGGTCTGAAACAGAAATAAAATCAATACTGGCAATATACTTCTTTTCACCTGGTGGTATATCTTTTCACCTGGTGGTAGACTGAAATCGTGCAGCATCCCTGGTTGGAGGCAACCTGGCGATGTTCATGATGGACTTAGCTGCCGCCCTTGTGAAGGTTGTGGGATTCGCTGTTGCCTTCATACAGTGAAATGAGGAAGATGTCTTCTGCTTCGGCGACCTGAATAGGTGTAGCATTGGGGCGTTTCGGTCGAAGTGTTGCCGTTTTTTCAATGTCGATTCAAATTTCATTTTTACTTGGCTAAAAAGTGCTGAGGTTGTATGACAAGCACTGAAGGCGCGAAGTAACAGTGCTATTCCCGGTCGCGCTTGGTGCGTGAAGGAATTCGTCGAGTAGGTGATATCTGGGTTTTTTCTTCTCCAATATATTTTAAAGTTGCAAATTTAGTATACTTTAATAAATAACGTATATGATGACTTTCGCCTTAAAATGGGTCCTTAGAGGTCAACTTTGGCGAAAAAATAATAGTTTTCCTTTTTTTTGGAAATACTGCAAATCTTTGAACAGCTGTATCTTAGAAGCTGTATCTTAGCTATATCTTAGCTGTATCTACTTGGTCTATCGAGACCAGATTGTCTGCATTTTGTTGCAAATTTAGTCTACTTAAAAAGTGTGACTTTAGTGTGTAAAAAGTGTAGTGTGTAGTGTGTAATGTGTAGTGTGTATAAAGCATATTATTAGTGTGTAGAGTGTAGTGTGTTTAGCATAGTGACTTCTGTAGCAACACAGGTCCTTACTGGTAAAAATTGAGAAAAACTGAAAAAGTTCCGAAAATTTTATGGTTTTTAATATACTCGTATTTAACAATAATCCGGGGTCTTCCGAGGTGGATAAATTGGATTTGTCATTACCACTTCATCACATACAACGTATAAAAATCAGGACTACGTTAATAATAAACTTGTTTCTTCTGACCAATATTTGCATTATTTTGGAAATGTAAAGTTTTCGTATTTACTTTTTAATTTCCTGCATTTTATATATTATATTTTATTATTATTAATATTATATTTTATATGCTTCCAATTGTGCTTTTTAAAGCACACTTTTTCTTTCTTGCTCGTTTGCAGCATCGGCACAATTTTCAAAATCACAAATTTTCTTCAGTATTTTAAAAACTATTCCCCCTAGTAGTGGGAGGAGTCTGCTATACGGAGGTTTGGCCCTTATCAAAATAAAAATACGTATAATGTTTCTAACTAGGTGACTTTACTGCAAAGTAAGCAAAAAACCCGTATTTGGAAAACACCTCGCAAAAATACGTGGAATAAAATAGTTTTGTTAGTAGTAGTTGTTAGTAGTAGTCTATTATATTTTCTGGCCAAATACGTGGGTTCGGAGTAGTAAACATTGAAATTTGTAGTATTTACATGAACTAGAGCAGTATCTTAGATTTAACTACTCAAATATGGGGGTTTATGACCGCGGAATTTTTCGCTATTATAATCTTTGTCATTTTCAAAATAAACTACAATTGTTAATAGGTGATAAAATATTCATAGCGTTGCACACGTCGTTTCGACACACAGGCTCCTGGGCACCGACCGGCGGCTGCTTTAAATTGCCTACATGTTTTTAATTACAACGAAATGGCGTAACATTATTTTTTCTTTTAATCACCTCAAACCCGAGGGGTCAAATAAATTTTAAATTGAGCCAGGAAATTAAAACGTTAAGTGAGACAATAAGCCCCGAGATGTTTTACTAGAGCATGCCCTTGTACCAACCTTTACTGAATTTGTTGAGACATGTGCAAGTGACGTTTACAAATTAGTGATCGGTAAATGATTATTTACCGATCAGGAGGCGGTAATTAAACTAATTAATATAGGAATTTAAAATGCAATTTTTATTAGAAAAAATGTCACTTGCTGTCGTCGTTGAATTTCTTAGAGACTGTCCATGTAAGTCATGTTTGAAAATTGTTATCTATAATCCACCGGTCTTCGATATATCCCTCAGCTACAGGAGACGAATATCGCCAACTGTGCCTTTTAAGGCCTAAAATATAATTATATTTCTTGGTTTGCTAGAATAGTGGTAAAACTTGAGCTAGATATTTTTTATAAAATTTTAAATAATTATTATTCCCGTTTCCTTGGTTTGTTATTGTAAACGGTTATCATATAGGTGCCATTTTCAGTGTCATTTACTTTCATATTATACTTTCCCTCCTGCACGTCCCTGCTATTCCAAATATCGTTCGTACTTTTATATATTAAATAGATTTTCATCAGAAAACTTATTTAAAAACTTTTACATGTGTCATCTGGTAAATATTCTCTGGATTATTATCTGGATTTTTTCACTTTATGTCCAGTATTTTCCCTCTTAAGACGGCGATTTCAGCCACCAGTTCTTTTTGTCGCTAGCATCACACAAAATCCGTAAACTTAAATATATAGGTAGGATAAGAACCTATATATTGTTCCAAAATTATCCATCAGATGCGCTAGTGTACCATTTTATAACATAATTATGAGAAATATGTAATGAAAAAAGAGTTCTTCCCCTTGTTAGCATTAATCCATAATAGATGTCGCAAATCGGCTTCGTAAAAGTAATCCAACTACTACTGTTAGTGTTTTTGCCATCTGGCTTGAAAATTAAGCTCGGGCGACGATTTTCTTGGCAATTTAGGGTAATATTTTAGTAGCTGTTCTTATAGATTCTGATTATTATACTCCTCCGTCCATCCGTATGTCCGCCCGTCTGTCACATTTTTTGTGAACACGATAGCTCATGAATGAATTGTTGAAACAACGTAAGATTTTGCAAAAAAATTGTTTTTGGCTAAGATATATATATATATATATATATATATATATATATATATATATATATATATATATATATATATATATATATATATATATATATATATATATATATATATATATATATATAAATATATATATATATATATATATATATATATATATATATATATATATATATATATATATATATATATATATATATATATATATATATATATATATATATATATATATATATGTATATATATATATATATATATATATATATATATATATATATATATATATATATATATATATATATATATACTGTGATGTTAAAGGTGGTTCTAAGATAGCGGAGATTTTTCCGTTTATGGAATCGTCTCAAAATCGGAGTCTCGGGAATTTTGAAAGAATCAGTCTTTACATATTTAGACGCGCGTTCTCTCTCCAGTGTTACCATCATTAGAAAAACTGAAAATGTATATGGAAAATAGCAAGAGACCACATTTTACATATTTCAACGTAAGTTATGGCATCCAGTTGCACCTCACCAATGAAACGAGATTGCTTAAGCAATTACATAAAAAAACAAGTTTTAACTATATCTAAAACGTGGATTCCGCCTCTAACAGTGTCACTCGAGCAAAAATAATTTGTAAATGTATATATATATATATATATATATATATATATATATATATATATATATATATATATATATATATATATATATATATATATATATATATATATATATATATATATATATATATATATATATATATATATATATATATATATATATATATATATATATATATATATATATATATATATATATATATATATATATATACTTATACTTATACTTACACGAATCCACATATTCAGCACAAATACAAAACAAAGAATAATACACAAGACACAAACAAAAAAATTCAGAAATATAAAAACAGATGGAGCGCGGAGCTTTAAAAAAAACTAATCAGTGTTATGTCTAAACTTTATACTGTTTAAGTATGTAAATTTCAGGTGTCAATTTGATTTAAATCATATGTCGTATAACCCAGTGGCGTACTGTCCAAAGAAGCAAGGAAAGCATTGCTTCCCCTAAAATATTTATTAACATGTATTATATATTAAACTGTATTTTTTAAACCACTCTTTGGTTTTTAATAAGTATAAAATCAGAACCTAGAACTAATTTAATTATCTTATAATAATTGACAACAAAATATTAGTAGGCTATCTACCTTTTCTGTGATTCTGTGAATTTCCAAGTTTTGCTTGTTACACTACGCTGCGAATAGCTTGATTGTTCTGATATCTCTCCTTGGACTTCTCGGGAATTGTAGCTGAGCATCTGACTTGCCAACCATTTTCTAAACCTAAATCGACAATCTCTTGAATTATGACTTACAAGAAGTATCAGTTGGGGAAAAAATATCTTTGAGAAATGACACAAGCTGTCACATGATAATAAATATTTGATTCATAGTAACCAAAGCGAAAACTTTTTCATATTATGCGACTTGTTTGTTTTATATTTTATGTTATATTCTTAAAATATTAGTTTTAGTTTCAATTAAATTAATGCAATATATTACCATGCAAAAAACGTCATAAGCATTGTGGTCATTAAGTGTCTTGCTGGTTTTGCATGTGTTAAGATCTCGACTTCGTGTCGATCTCCAAACACATCATCATTCCCCAGCCAGTAAAAAACACTTAACTTAATACTTATATACTAGAGCGCCAGGTAAACTAATTCGTTGTATATAATTGACAGATAATTTCTTTTGATACAAATGCTTCAATAACTGTTTTATTGGAACTTACTTACCATGCAAATTTAAAGGAGATCAAGAAATTGGCCTTAATCATAATACAATCTACCAAGCACATTAGATTTTCTTGTTAAAGAACTTTATAGAAGTTTATGATGACAATTTTAAGACAAATATTTTATTTTCAAAAGCCCTGGAGAATATTTAAGCAGTAAAAATATATTACACTATTTTATTATGAAAGCTTTCCTTTTATACCTATATAAAAGCAGTACTAAAATCATATTTATTTTTCAAACTTCGACGAAATTTTATATTTATTGCAACCTACCAAGTTTATGAAATCGTAGATGTTATAGGCAATGGCTATCTATCTATATTTATAATATACATATCAATCAACATACGATTGTAATTCTAAGTTTTTACCTCTTATTGTCTACTGACGAGCAAAAACACACGGTTCTCTAATTTTAATATCATGATGGTCATTAAATTGAATAAATACTTTTTCAAATATTAATGGAATTTCTTTGAATTCTAGCAAATCACGCAATATCAACATCTCTGGAACAAAATTGCGGTTCATTTGTATATATAACAAATATTATGTTAAGGTAAAGTGGTTTACAAGTATCTAGGAGGACTGTACGTTTTGAGAAATTACAAAACATATTTACAATTATTATATATATATTTACCTATATCAACATCCAGTATTAATGATGACTACTTAATAGCAAGAGTCAAATGCCGTCACATACGAAAATTTATTTATGTCATGCGCCGCAACAATACTCAATACAATAAGTAGTACTCCTTTGACCACTAGAACGTCTTGATAGGCAAAATATTTGAAGCCTCACAATCTGACTGTAAATTAATCTCGGTAGGTGACGGCGACTGTATTCAATCTATGGATTATATTAATATTGCATGTACACCATCAATCAATCAGACAGATAAATTCAAAACGGTTAAAAATTATTGAGACATATATGGTGAAGGAAATATTTTATTTGACATTTTGATTCCCCATTCGTTTTCGCAGATCAGGATATTGTGCATATAGAAGGAATTCGCTGACGTGCGATGATGTGAAGGAATATCGAACGTAATTTACAATTTATATGTCACGTTCGGGAATCGAATACACACATAGTCTCATATGCTCCCTTGGTCTATTATATAAATGTGTAATATAATATTAATTTATGTACTATATGATGTTATATAAAATAGAATTGACATACTAGAATTGACATATTACGTACATCTATATTAGTCTATACTAATCTATACTAATATATAAAATTATAATGTCTATATTGTCAAAATAATAGTTTTTTACTTAATGCATATGAAAGCATTATTATCTCTGTTTATATGTTATACTATGCTTTACTATGTTTATTCGGATTTTATGTTTACCCTTGGCTACATTGGCTACCCTTTACCTGTTACAATTACTTAGCTGGACTTTGCTAATACTGGAGAGTTGAGATTTTGTCAGTAGTCGCTTCTATAGAGAAATTTAGCGGATAGACTTGTATGCATAAATGAAAATTTACCAAAAATTTAACATTTTATTTCAAACCTTTTAATAATGAAACAATACCTTTGAAAATAGAAAATTAACTGCTTCTGGACCACAATATCTTATTTAAAAACATATCTTAACAACCATACCTGCACTGTCTTTATTTCTTCTTAATATTAAAATTTATGTTCCTCTATTATGGTTAAGGTTCTATGTTTTTTATTATGCCTAAGTAACTAAGAACGTTCAAGCCGTTTAGCCGGTAATACAAAATACAGATTATTTCAAAGAAACATTCCTATATAAAACTTGTGAAATTTTGTGAAAAGTTTATTGAAATGTCAATTAATTTTAGCTCTTATTTAATGGAAAATTATGCTAGTAAGTAGTTAGTTGTTTGTATTCTCTTATAGAAATTATAGAAATATTTGACTTCATGAATTTTTTATTTTACTAGCTATTAAATTACCTATTCAGATACCTTACTTTATATTCATGATGGTTTTCTAGGCCTTTTTCGGCATCTCTGGAGAACTAGGGCAGCTAGTCGTAGTAGATGCTATTGAAGGTACTCCTGGTACCTCCGGATTACTCCAGGACCAAATCGCAACTTCCAACCGCGATCGCAATTGTCCGCAACCTCGTAGTTTTCTTAGCAAAATTCTTATAATCTCTTGTGGATAATTTGTAAGT
>CAXKVY010014379.1:0-20311 GCA_964058915.1 Tetropium fuscum
ATACGACATTGTAAAGCAACAAATTCGAAAAAACTGTCATCTTAAAGTCAACAAAGTAAACAATGTTTTATTTCCAAAAGCAACTTGATATTATTTCAATTTTTATTTTAATAAATCATTTCATTTTGTGCCAAAACTTTTAGGGACATACGCTAGGGACATACGCTAGGGCTATTAATAATTTTAGTATTTTCGTAGTTAAATTAATGACCTATTTCATTCGAATGTTTTTTAGAGCTGTAATATTAGCTGAATATTTGTGACCTTTTAGACGTTCTTCAAGAAGTTGCATTGTTTGACCAATGTAGACTTCATCACATTGTTTATATTGAATTTCGTATATACAGTGTGTAGTTTTTTAAAGTGGATTTTTGTCTTTTAATATTGTGTAAAAGAATTTTAGGTTGCTTGTATTTTTGTGTGCTGTGTGAATATCATGTTTTTAAAATGTTTGAAATATTTTCTGATAGTAGTGGTATATATGATAAAGCAATATATGTTTTATGAGTAATAGTTGCATAGATTAGTGGTGGTTGAGAATTGTAGTATTTGTGAATTCTGTTTTTGAAAATTTTGTGATAGAAAAACGATAGTTATTATTTATTAAAACGTTTTTTGCCTTTTCTATGCATTCTTTTCTAAAAATGGCAGACGCTAGTTTTATTGATCTGTCTGAAATACCAATTATTACAGTTTTTTATGGTTGTAAGGGTTTTCTTGAGTTGAAATTGGTATATCTACCAGACCATGTTGTTTTTATATTCCATTTAGTTAATATTTCAGTTTTATTATTTATAAGAGTTAAGTCTAAGAAATTTATCTTATTTTCTGAATCGTTTTCAATTGTTAATTGTATTTTTGGATGGTAACTATTAAATTTATTTAGAATAGAATTTTTATGTTCAGTTGGTAATGCAGTTATGCAATCATCACCATAACGTTTGAAAATGGTATTTTCACAACGTTTGTTTGTTATATTTTTTACAAGATCTATTGGTATATTGGTATATAGTGAAATTATATCTAAAGGAAAAGTTTTTCTTGGTTATTAAGTTTTATTGTATCAATAAATGTTTTGAATGTCTAAGAGTCCTTTATATAATGGTTAGTTTTTCTAACAACGTTGTTTAAAATAATTTATAAAAATTTTGCTAGATTATAAAATGGACTTAAACTTAAATGGAATAAAATGACTTGGACTTGAAAATATGAAACAATAGGTCTTAATTGAATATTTGGCTTATGTAGTTTTGGTAGACCATAAAATTTAGGGGCAAGAGAATTATTAATTTTTAAAGTATTAGCTATATAAAGTATTAGCTATTTTGTGATACATTTTTTAGTTTCCCATTTTTGTAATAAATTATTATTTTCAGTTTTATATTTTTTTGTTGGATTATTTCTCAAGTGTGGATATGTTGTATTATCATTTAGCATATGATTAATTTTTTCTTTGTAATCACTTGTGTTCATGATTACAGTTTTGTTTGATTTATCTGGTTTGAGAATAGTAATTTGTGGGTTAATTTTTAAAAATTGTTGAGTATCCTATATTTGTTTTTCTATCCTATATCCTATATTTTTTTTTGTCGATCATTTTTATTATTTGATTTATTTTTACAATTATATACTACGTTATTAATTTTGCATCTAATGTAATTTTTTATAATATTTGGTTTAGGTTCCATTATATTATCAATATTTGCTATTATATTTGGAATTGGTAAGTTATTATTTTTGTTGGTATTTATACAAAAGTTTGGACCTAGACTTAATATTAGAATGTTATTTGGGATTATTGAATTATAATTAACTTTTTTTCCATTTTCCATTAAATTTTGAGGAGTAACTGAATCTAATATTTGATATATATATATATATATATATATATATATATATATATATATATATATATATATATATATATATATATATATATATATATAGTGTGTGCGTGTTTTTATAGTATTACATTCTATAATGCTTTTACATATTGTTGCAGGGACACGAGGATCTAAGCCAAACTAATCCTCCGGAAAATCCCGAAAACTGGTGAGCAAATCTCCGCATCATATTACTTAGTAAGTGTATTAGCTCCAATCCATTTAGAAAGCTTTTTACGACTATCCAGAATATCTCGAGCTACTTTTAAAGATGATTTTATGCTAAAAGAGCTTAAAACCCATCCAATATCAATTTGCTGCTAAATAACCTGAAAGCAAAGAGGGTGGAAAACTGAGTGAAACAATGGATTGATTGGCACTTCACTCTTGTTCTGTAATGGCTCATATTTTAACGCAGCCGAGATGCCTAGCCAAGCGTAACGCCGAACGAGTATCAGCCTCATCAAAATATACAATTGGATAGAAAAAAAGTATTAGTAGCATAAGAGAACAATCTAACCTGTTCCTAATGCGATAATCCTACCAAATCCGTGGCCTGTCGTTGATAAATGGTAGTCGATATTATACAAAAGGGTTGTAGAAACTGCTCCAATTCTTGCCCTTCAATCAAATTGACGCAGCAAATACCAAGTCTGGTGTCGGTTAAATCAAATGAGTCTGACACTCTAGATGATGTGATTAGGGTGGAGGATTAAGCAACTCGATCAACAAATTAGCTACAGCTGTTTAATACGAAGGATTAAGCATTCACAGGCATTTCGGGAGGTACAACGTACAGCTAGGTCAGCATAATTTAATTTATTATCTACTTCGTACTGGAATTGACTATTATTTTGTTAGGGCTTGGGATAAAAACGACAATTAATGGCTTTGGTTAAAATATTTACAATTTGGTGTTACATATAGTATTGCATTTTATGTATTATACCTATTATATAATAATATAACACAGTATAAGTCAATTTTGCCAGTGTGAGAATTTTTATCATTGCCACGACATTAAGCCTAAACGGTTGTAGATGAGAAAGTAATAAAATATGTTTATAATTGCCATACATGATATAGCCTGGAGAGGCTCGGAACCTTTGATGTGACGATATCACTGACAACGATGCTGATGCTCACGACGACGACATCTTACTTATTTTTTATACATCTATTCGAACTGACTGACCAGCTCTGTTCCAATTAACGGATCGCGAATGGATCATGGTTTTTGTGGCAGAATACTCAAATTCTGTTCATTTTGAAAATGCACAGAAGTGTCGCTTGACCACAACCACAACTCGCAACAATCACACATTCAATCAGAAGACCAGCGTTGTCAATGTCAAAATCATTCTAAAATGTCATACATCTATTCAGACTGACTGACCAGCTCTGGTCTGATATACAAGTGACTGAACTACATAACTTTTATTGATATACATTATAGAAGGTATATACCAATTATCAGGTTCAGACATCTGTGACATCGCACCTGAGGTGCCTGTTCTACTATTCGCTTGACCGACCAGAGTATGTTTGTGTACTCAATTACTGTAACCAACTACCGAAAAACCAACTTAAGTAAATACAGAGAAATTTTTAGGCTCTGGCTCTCCGTTTATTACAACTAATATCGTAAATCCGCGACCTTTCATTCTGAACAATTTGATCCTTTGTATTTCCTAAAGATTGTAATTTACTACCCGATGAATGAATGATTCCATGTTTCTGAACTCTACTCAAACCACTAGCAAATCGGACGGGGTTCGTAGGGAATAGACATCTATTTTGGATTCTCTTGGACATATATTTTGGATGTTCTTTTGAAAAGGCGTAGAATTACGAATAGTGTCCTTAAATTTACACTTTCTAATTCGTTTTTCTACTATGTCTGTGGGATAACCATTACTTACACATACGCACACACATATCCCCAGTCGATACGTATAGGTTGCTTATCTAATTTCCTTTCCCCCTAAGGGTGTTTTGTTATTTACGTATATATTCCCCTCCGAGGTGAGTTTAGTGGTCCATGAGGAATATACTTCGATATAAACCTCCTGCCAAACGTATATCATGGTATCTTCGGTGTTGAATTTTGGAGGTTGCCGAAAATATTGTTTAATCATCTTGCTATCCGTGGCTGTAACGACATATAATTTATTTATTATTAGCAACATCAGTAATTACAAACTGGTCATTAAGTACTAATTACAACAACTGATATAAAAAACTTACTGATATATACTAATCACTTCAGTGCACAATGGTATTTTAAATACTGTGTGCACTCATTTGCATTAACCAGCATTTCTAAAGAGGTGTTTATCAATTAAAATCCACCTACAATTAAATTATCCAAAAATAGCAACAACAAATATATATATATACAGGGTGAGTCAGTTTTTTGTAGACAAACTTTAACAGGGGATAGAACCCACGTTTTTAAAAAGAAAAGTGCCTATAAATATATGGCCGATCTAGCTTCCTAAGGAAGATACAAGGTGTTAAAGTTTCATTTTTTTTTACATTAATGTGTAATATTTTCTGAACGGAATGATATATTCACTAAATATTTTACACATATCTTAACCTGCATAGGATCAACATGTTGTATTGTTCCTGTCGAAAATACTATAGTGGATGTTACTTTTTTCGGGTACTTCGGATATTCTGCATACTGGAACTTTTTTTTCGTACGCCACTGACATTATCTGATACATATTTCTAAAATAACGGCCCCTTAGTAACAATTTTTATCTCTTGTAATTTTGCTCTAACTACGACAGTTTTAGAGATATTGGCCGTTGTTTCTCTGACAGTGTAATGTCGTTATTATATTTTTTTTCTCGAATTTTCTTTATGACTTATAAACGAACGCTTAGATTTTTTCATGTTTGGGGGATAATGCCTATTAATTAAGGCGCATAAAACAAGCGGTAAGAATGTTCAAAAACTTGCACAGTGACGGGGTGGAAGGGGTGCTCCACCCCTTTCGTAAACAGAACATCTACGCCAAAGACTATTTAAAAAAAAACTGTTATTTTCATTATCTACATACAGTTTAACAAAAATAATGTCCCTTCTTCTGTTTCGAAATTCCTGTGCGGTTCCTAGTTATTTTGATTTTTAGTGTTTGATGTGGTACTAAATTAAGTAATTTATTTATTAGCAATAATAATTATCGGCTAAATATTTAATTCTTTCAACGAAACCTACCTAAATATGGTGTGTTAAGGATTCTAAAAAGCCGAAATCTCTTATTCTTTATCTTTTTCCAATGTAGTCAAAATAAATATTTGTTATATCAAGCCTTACTCAAATACAATACTTTTATATGTTGAAATCTGTTAAATTACAAATGTACTTACAATACAATAGATTATTGTGCAGTTGCCAAAAGTCTTAAAAATTTCCTTTAAGTTTTATTAAACTTGTGCATGTACCAATTTCTGTTTCAATTTTTGTTGTTGTTTGCTAAATAATTTCCATTTAAAACTAGCGTATTTGTAACTGTACGTAATAATTGCAACAAAATATTATACTCCTTGGAAAACAAGTAAGCATTATGTCATATTTTGAAACGACAGTTTGACGTATTACAAGTTTATCTACAAACAATTTTGCTTCATCTTGAATATTTTCACTGTTATTAATTATTATTTTTAAGATTAAAAAGTTATTTTATGTGATTTGCCAGATTTTAATTAGTGTAACATGCCGTTTACATTTACAAATAGCGAACAAGCCGACATTCATTTTATTTATGGGTTCGCAAATGGGAATTCAAGATACGCAGCTAGGGAGTATCGAAGAAGATTTCAAAATAGACGACAACCTCATCATTCCGTTTTTGTGAGTATCCACCGTCGATTTGTTAACCAGGGTTTGAAAAATGTACCCGGGGGCCGACAGAACAACCGTGGACGAGATAGAGACCGTATATTGCGGGAATTTAATAGGAACCCAACGACAAGTACTCGACGTGCTGCTATTGCTCTTGGTATTTCCCAAAGTAAAATTTCCCGGGTTTTAAAACGGGATCACAGACGCCCATATCATTTTCAACCTGTTCAAGGTTTATGTCCAGGTGACGCTGAACGAAGACTTACTTATTGTAGGTGGGTTCTTAACTCCATTCAAAATAATAGGGATTTCTTATCCAATATACTGTGGACTGATGAATCTTGTTTTACTCGTCGTGGTATAGTAAATTTTCACAATCTGCATATATGGGCACATGAAAACCCACATGCCATTCGACCACGAAGTTTTCAACATTTAGTACAAGAATTTAGTACAAATGTCTGGATTGGAATTTACGGCAACCACGTGTTTGGACCTTATTTCTTGCCACAACGTGTAAATTCAGAAAATTTCCTACAATTTTTAGAAGAGCACCATGGTAATATATGGGAAGTCATTCCTTTGAATTTAAGAAGACAGTCTTGGATTCAACTTGATGGGTGCCCGGCCCATTATGGCAGAAATGTAAGAAATTGGCTAAACAATAACTATCCAGGGAGGTGGATAGGTCGTGGAGGTCCAGTGGCGTGGCCTCCCAGATCCCCCGATTTAACACCACTTGACTTTTTTGTGTGGGGATTCATTAAGGAAATAGTGTATACCACTCCGGTTAATACACTTGAGGAACTTCAAAATCGCATTAGAGATGCTTGCAATGAAATAAGGGTGCATCATTTAGTTAACTTAAGACGTTCTATGATACGTCGCAGTGAAATGTGTATTGAGAAGAACGGTTTACATTTTGAACAAAGTATCTAATTTTATGTATGTAGGTACTAGTGTTATTGTTATTAATTCTTGTAATTGTTATTTATAAATCATTATTGCTAACAATTGTTATTTATTCCACAATTATTATTGTTAATTAAATATTGCTATAAATTCAAAAATGTTTATATCTCCATAAACATTAACATCAATGTTCATCTAATGTTTTTTTTTGTAATTGTAATTACTTGGAAAGAGATAAAGAGATTTCGGCTTTTTAGAATCCTTAACAAACCATATTTAGGTAGGTTTCGTTGAAAGAATTAAATATTTAGCCGATAATTATTAATGCTAATAAATAAATTACTTAATTTAGTACCACATCAAACACTAAAAATCAAAATAACTAGGAAACGCACAGGAATTTCGAAACAGAAGAAGGAACATTATTTTTGTTAAACTGTATGTAGATAATGAAAATTTTGATAAGATAATGAAATAGATAATGAAACAGTTTTTTTTAAATAGTCTTTGGCGTAGAAGTTGTTTACGAAAGGGGTGGAGCACCCCTTCCACCCCGCCACTGTGCAAGTTTTTGAACATTCTTACCGCTTGTTTTATGCGCCTTAATTAATAGGCATTATCCCCCAAACATGAAAAAATCTAAGCGTTCGTTTATAAGTCATAAAGAAAATTCGAGAAAAAAAAATTATAATAACGACATTACACTGTCAGAGAAACAACGGCCAATATCTCGAAAACTGTCATAGTTAGAGCAAAATTACAAGAGATCAAAATTGTTACTAAGGGGCCGTTATTTTAGAAATATGTATCAGATAATGTCAGTGGCGTACGAAAAAAAAGTTTAATTATGCAGAATAGTCGAAGTACCCGAAAAAAGTAACATCCACTATAGTATTTTCGACAGGAACAATACAACATGTTGATCCTATGCAGGTTAAGATATGTGTAAAATATTTAGTGAATATATCATTCCGTTCAGAAAATATTACACATTAATGTAAAAAAAAATGAAACTTTAACACCTTGTATCTTCCTTAGGAAGCTAGATCGGCGATATATTTATAGGCACTTTTCTTTTTAAAAACGTGCGTTCTATCCCCTGTTAAAGTTTGTCTACAAAAAACTGACTCACCCTGTATATATATATATATATATATATATATATATATATATATATATATATATATATATATATATATATATATATATATATATATATATATATAACAAAATTCCAATGCTCGCTCACAAACTAATCGAAATAATACCGATAGCAACAACTCTTAATATAAATTATTATTATCATTACATCCAAGTATCACAAGTACAACAAATATTTAGACCAAACCTATATTATTAACTACTCAGTCCACTATTTCCCTCTTAACCCTATTGTATTTCTTATTTCTTAGCTCAAAGGGTAAACTATTATATATTCTGGGACCTATGCTATATATATGACTCTGACATAAAGAGTGTTTGGGATTGGACAATACAACATTATTATTTGCTGCATACCTTGTGTTAATACCATGACTTAAATCTTCTCTGTAGTACTTTTTTGTTAACATAAGTCTAATAAAACTGATTTGATAAATAACTGATGAGGACTTAAAAGTTTACTATCTTTATAAAATAGTTCAGTAGGATATCTTTTTTTCTTAAACATCATTATTTTAATAACCCATTTTTGAGCAATTGTAAATTTAGACATGTTAGCTGATCCTGTACTTCCCCAAATTGATATTCCATAATTAATTATTGACTCCATGAGTGCATAATAAACCATTTTTAAAAAAGAAAATGGTAATATTTGTCTCAGTTGCTAAAATTTTAAAATCAGTTTTCTTACTTTTCCTGTCACATACTGAACATGCTCTTTCCAAGTAAATAATTCATCAATTATTACCCCGAAGTACCGTATAGAAGATTTTTTCCCGATCCAGCTATCACAATTACACGAATCTCCTCGATCACATTGGGAGTTGTGCATTTTTATTCTATTAAAGCCTGGCAATGTCCGAGAGGACAGTGCAAATGTCAAAAATTTAGTTTTCTTGATATTCAGGGAAAGTAGACTAGAATCTAACCATCTTTTAATTTTCTGTAACAAGAGCGCGGCAATCCCCTTTGCAGACTCCCAGTCATCCCCACAAACTATTGCAACAGAGTCATACGCAAAGCAATATATTCACCCCAATTCATGCATGAGACTGTTTATGTAGATATTGAACAGCAGCGGTGAAAGCACTGTACCTTGTGGCACACCAAACTCTATCTCCAACTGACAACTCTTTTCACCCGAGATCCTTACGATTTGCTTCCTCCCACATAAGTAGGATTTAACAAGGTCATTTGCAATACCTCGAATGCCTATCAGTTCCAATCGCTTTAATAGAATCTGGTGTGACACCTAGTGTGTGACAATTAGTGTGACAATTAGTGTGACAATTAGTTCTATTATAAGTTTCAATGAGACGAAAACAGCTTCAGCCATATTTCTGAATTTATAGCCCAGACATATTAGATTAAATTTCACCAAAGCCGAGAAATGAATAACATAAATGTAAAAATCGGTAGGATTATTAGTGTACTGAACAACAATTCAAAAGTACTAAGCCGTCATATGCCGGCTTCATAATGAAAAAAGGCATAGGCGGGTATTAGCCCAGGGAGTTTTACTTACTTTACTTAGTTCGGCTTACATCCTTCGGGATGTATATAAGCCTTTCATTTGGTATCACCAAATGAAACTACAATGAATTGGCTATCTTCTATACCCTTAAGAGTTGCTATATCTCTACTTCCGATGGCCGGGGAAACCGAAAAAATGCAGGAAGGAAGAAAAATCAACATATTTTTTGCATGCGACTTGCACGACTTTAGGTAGGAGATATCGCAAAAGTGACCGAAGTAAATGTTGTAGGGCATAAAATATGATTTCCACTGATATATTTACTTTTCCTATGCGACTTATAGAAACGGTGGTGATACGGCTACTTGAACGCCAGCAGACGCGACAACTTTAGTCTTACTTAACACTTATCAATACAATAATAAAATGAATAAGGCATTCTTAGTTGAACGAGGGAATGGTTCACATTGTATTATTCAAAATAAAATACGAAAATGTATTTTGTTTCAACTTCAACATCCCGGTTCCCGAATTTTATTGAATTTGGTCCTCCGTCATTTAATAGCTAACAATACGGACTTAAAGCAGGTCTGAAAAAATGGTACTTATCGATATCGTATTAACTTACGATACTGAGGGAAAATAAGTCACAGTTGTTCTCTACGTATCTATATCTTGTTCTGTCATATTTTCTAAGTTTGAATTTTGTTTTGCAGTTGCTTTTGAAAATATTTTTGTGCTTATGTTATCTTAAAATATATTCTAAAATGTATTATATGTATTACCAATAATTCACTTCTTATTAATGAGGAGGACGATGATTTAAAGTTGACAGTTTACTTAATGAGATACGAATAGTTAAGATACAGGAACCGTAATATGCTGCACATGCGCTGTTCGATACCGATACGATTGAAATTTGTAGCATGCTTTAAGTGTCTAATATTTAAGACTGTATAGCAATGAAACCCTTTTCTACTATTTTCGGAATGAAAAACGGTACCGAAACCGAAAAGTTATTTACACATGTAGGCTGCTTTGATATAATATTTTCCGAATAAATATGGAATACAAAATACAATAAACACGATTACAGTATTTTTTTTACTTCACTCCTAGTATCGCTGGAAACTAAAAAAGTAAAAAGTTATAGAAACTTACGACGAGCAGTGTCGACATGCACTTGATCCGCATTTATTGATGACCAGGTGGGGGCTGTTTTGTCAGGGTCGTGCTTTTTGTATTCATGTCAACATGAAGGGCTTTCCTCAATTTGTTTTTCAGGCCCCATAAATCATACAATGTTGGCGTATCAGATACAGATGCCGCCCGTTGCATTTCCTTTCTCTTTTTAATTTTGCGTTTCTCGTGGCCAGAAATATTTCTTTTCATTTTAAAAATTTCTCACAAACACAGATCACTATCATAAGACAAAATATACAATACGATAATACGATTCGCAGAAAACCCGCGCCCGGCGACTGAGGCGGCGGCGAACTACAAACACCTAAACTTTGCTAGGTCGCCTTGTGGCGAAGGCCCGTGGGAGGGTTTGACATGACGAATGCACATGCCGCGGTATTTGGGATTAAAATTTTAAAATTCATCTAGGCTCTGGGGCCCTCAGAACACTTTCTGAGGGCCCACCGGGAAACTGGTATCCCGGTGGGCCAGCACGCCCCTGAGCACATCAAGTAGAACACATAGACAAATTTCCAGATTTACAATAATTACTTCCGGGTTAAAACCTGGGTTAATATCCGAATATGCCTTTTTTTCTTCATGGAGCCCGCATAGGATGGCTATTTTGTTCAGTATACTAAATAGAAATATTTCTACCAATTTTCAGATTTACATTATTTTTTTTAGGCCCAAACCCTAATATGTCTGGGCTATTATTTTAGATGTATTGTGCATTGTTTTGAGTTCTTAGTGTTGTCAGAAATGAAAATCGAAGTACGAGTAGATAGGTATACGAGTACGATATACTTCCAAAATATCACTAATGTTGATTATGATCATTATGATTCAATTATTATAGACTTGGGGGGAATATGAAAATTTACAGGACCTGCTTAAAGGCACATATTTATATATCGTGATATTTATTGTATTTAGCATATTGTTATACTAAAAGCGTATATACATTAGTATAGGTATGAGCGCCAGCAAAAGCAAGGAAACTTGAAGGATCTTAATTAAAATAATTAAATAAAATGAATTTAACAAAATCTTCAACAATTTAAAAGTATTGTTCTGACCACTGAGGTATATGTCTATAAAAGTAATGTAAGACGATGATTACAGTAGTTTAGATTCGTATCTTAATCTTGATAAGGTATCGATTTTACTGTCAATTATATTATATGCCTTCTGTCTGTCGATTAATGTTACCTACACAATACAATATTCGAGCAGGAAAATAGACTTTCATTTTAATTTTCCTACTAGTAGCTTGAGAATATTAAGTTCTGATAGTTATAGGAATCTTTTCAGTATCCTTGATTAAAATTTTGACTGAATATTGTCTGTCACTTACACACACACACACACACACACACATACACACACACACACACACACACACACACACACACACACACACACACACACACACACACACACACACACACACACACACACACACACACACACACACACACACACACACACACAAATATATATATATATATATATATATATATATATATATATATATATATATATATATATATATATATATATATATATATATATATATATATATATATATATATATATATATATATGCATGATAATGCTAGACCTCACGTTGCACGGGTAGTGAGCGAATATCTGGATGAGGTTGAACTTCCAAGATTGGACTGGCCCGCATGTAGCCCGGATCTCAACCCAATCGAACATCTTTGGGATGTTCTTAAAAGAGCACTCCGTTGCCGTCCTGTGCAACCACTAACCTTGCAAGACTTACGGCTGGCGCTGACAGAAGAATATTAGGCTATTCCTCAAGACAGAATAAGTAATCTTATTAATTCGATGCCACGAAGAATGCAAGCTGTCATTGCTGCGAGAGGAGGACATACACGTTATTAAAATTTGTCTTTGTTAATTAATTTTGTGATATATCTAGTGGATGTTTTTGTTAATAAAAATAAGCTTGAAATCAGCGTTTCAGTTAAAATTTTGCTGAAGAAATGAGATAATGGGATGAATCAAATAACAAAATGTTTACAATACGTCTAAGATGGCAGCAAACAAAATTATTCGCCTCAAATTTTCCACAGGGTGTTTTGAGTTTACGACAAAAAACAACACTTTGATTTACCCCTGTATAATATTGCCTGGACAAAAAATATGACTTATTACAATAATTAAAAAGACACACAATGAACTGATCTACAGACTGGTAAAAAATTTATGAAAATCAGATGAAAAATAAAAAAGTTATAAAACATCAAAATTGGGCAAAATTTTAGGGTGACGGAATTTTGTGCCGGGGAGTGTATATATATATATATATATATATATATATATATATATATATATATATATATATATATATATATATATATATATATATATATATATATATATATATATATATAAATATTGATGTTGTTAAAATATGAAGTTTGCTTATTAATAACTTTGTTAATTTAAGTCCGATTTGATGAATTTTTAGAAAAACGTTACATTTTGCATTTATTTCTATGGTAATAACAAAGTTGAACAAGGAATGATTTTGTGCACAGATGGCTATGACACAATTGTTTCTGTCAGAACTATACTGACAACCGGTAAATTAACAAAGTTATTGATACGCAAACCTCATCAATATTTTGAGTTCTGATATGATAGTTAGATTGATCATTAAGGCGGGCATTTAGTAGGGCGTTATTCTATAACCGGATCTTAAAAATAACAATTTAGGAAGATTTAATTTCCATAAGCAAAGTTTTATTAACAATCAAGTTCCGCGATTTCGCAACTTCCAAGTCCAAGAAACTTTTCACATTTGAATAATCACGATGTATACAGAGTATCAGGGAATTCTGAAAATATTTCCTCGTAAGATTTAATCTTACTCTGAGGCGGAGGCAAAGTTTTAACGCCTCCAGCACGGCTGCAATCTGATACAATGCCGACTGCGGCAAAACGTATTGCTTCTCGAAATCAATGGGGGAAACAGATCCTAGGTATAGGCAAAAATACATATCTATACCTGGATAGAGCACACTTTTATTTCCTCATGTTGTATTTCCACATATTTATCTGTATGGTGAAAATATAATTTCCTCGTCACTCAACAATACTGAAGGCAGCTTCTTGTACTTGGAATTAATCGCCACTATCCCCTTGTAATGGTTCACTTTCACAATGGCGTATGGGTTCGGTGGGATCTATCTGTTGACATTATACGAAATGATTTATACAAAAAACAGAAGCAACAGAACAAATGACTCCAAAATGGACATACGATTGTTCCTCGGATAATCCATTATTAAAATAAGATGTCCCAACAGGAGAATGATCCGCCATATTCACGAGATGGGGTATCTACACTTTATTTTTGAAGCAGAAATTAAAATTTTATTTGTCTTCAATATAATTGGAAAGTAGAAAACGCACTAATATAATAAAATATATATAAAATAATTGTGTCACTCGAAATTGGATTTTTTCATTGGCAAAACTTTTGACAATAAAGTGATACAAAAGTGTAATCAAAAAAGTGAAAAAATGACAATTTTTGTTATCTGAAGCAAATTTTTTTTTTACAACCGACCTCAAAAAAAGAGGAGGTTCTCAATTCGACTTTTTTTTTGTATGTTCGTTACCTAAGAACTACGTCATTTATAAATCAAATTTAAAAATTTCTTTTTTCATTGGAAAAGTGGTGTTTTCAAGAGGGAAGATATACCAGGGAACGCACCAGATATACCAGCGGAAATGGCGAATGCGCCAGTCACAACCCGAATTTGTAGATATTTAAATTAATTAAAAAAGTGTTTTCTATCGGATCAAATTGTGAAGGTGAAAACCTTCACAATTCACGAATCAACTTAATAATATAAGCATATTAGGAACAACAGGGGAAAGTTAGGAAAGATAGGGGAAAGTTTTGCCATAGTCGTAATTGTCTCACTCTTTATATTTTTTGGGTCGCTGAACATGAATCTGAACTCGAAGCTGACAGAGATTTTGCCCGGAACGCTTTTTTTTTGCAAAAAAATTGAAAATGTTGGCCTATATCTCAAAAACTATGGTTTTTATCGAAAAGGCCATTCTATACAAATTTAAAGTAGACAAAATTTTCTAAATTTTTATACATATTTTATTTTTTGTACGGCTTATCGCTCCGCCGCGGCCGTTAGAGCGCGCTAGAAGAGGTAAAAATCCTAAAAAGTGACAAAATGCGATTTATAGCACTTTTCGTCCGATTTCCGTGGATACAACCCATGTTGACCATGTATGTTTCACAGTTTTGAAAATAAACAAAGTATTGCCGACAAATGAATATAATAAACTTATATATTATGTATGTATGTATGTATGTATGTATGTATGTATGTATGTATGTAAGTATGTATGTATGTATGTATGTATGTATGTATGTATGTATGTATGTATGTATGTATGTATGTATGTATGTATGTATGTATGTATGTATGTATGTATGTATGTATGTATGTATGTATGTATGTATGTATGTATGTATGTATGTAAGTATGTATGTATGTAGGTATGTATGTATGTATGGATGTATGTATGTATGTATGTATGCATGTATGTGTGTATGTATGTATATGGGTCGGAATGCAGTGGTATCACTTTCACTACAGCACTTAGACCTCATTAGGCTCCTTGTACTTTCCTCCTTTTTACTTGAGTATTTTCTTCAAACCATCCTATTTATGGCAAAGTCTCTTACAATTTTTATGTATGATAGCATGGTCTCAGTTACTGAGACTTATTGCTCTGTTCTCATTTTACCATTTATCGGGGACCGCACGCCCGCAGCAGATGTGCTCAGTGATCTCAGGTCTTAAGTAGACGGCCACAGTCCGTCCAAGTCTGAAATCTTGTCTACTTTAATTTTGTATAGACAGGTCTTTTCGATAAAACCTATAGGTTTTTGAGATATAGGCGAGAAACTAAAAAAGGTGCCAAAATTTTATTTTTTTTTTGCAAAAAAAAGAGTTACGTGCAAAATGTTTTTCAGAAAAGTTCGAATTCATATTCCGCGACCCAAAAAACATAAAGGGTGTGAAAATTACGACTATGGCAAAACTTTCTCCTATTTGCCTTTTATTTTCCTAATATGCTTAGCCTATTTTATTAGTTCAAATATTCTGATTCTTGATAGATATTCAAATCAAATCAAATCAAAATCAAATCAATTTATTAGTGTTATTAACAAGAAGTTTTACAAGAAGTCACGAAGTAATTAGGTTATATAATATATAAATAAAATACCTACATAAATTATATAAAATCTTGAAAGTACATTATTTCGAATACATCTAGATCTAGAGCCAATCAAGAAATAGAAAACACTATAATACATTTCACGCATTTTTTTTTATATATTAAAATTACCAAAATTTTAAATTAAAAAATGGTAACCTTAACGATATTTATCAATCAATACTTGTCTATGGTAACCTTATCAATATGTATGGTATTTGTATAGTAATGAGACAAATTAACGATAAAAACACTGACCATTTTAACATAAAATATCAGACAAAAATTCGTCAAATGAGTATGCTCCATTTAGAAAAATTTGTTTAATTCTAAAATTAAATTATCTTTTCGGTAACTGCTTGATTAAAAAATTTCAGATCATAGTAATTTATTGCATATTGCAAATTAATAACCTTTCTAAAATTAATTTATTAAAAAAAGTAAAATTTTTTGGTCTCATTTTTATGAATTTAAATAATAAATAATGAAATTAATTTTTATAGAATATAGACTAGTGCTACTATCTAGTCCTCGAAACGTTAATTATGTGAATTGCGCAGATATATTTTCGGAGGACAGCTAGAAGACGACGAGAATGTTCATGGGGATCATTCGCAGTTTGCCAAGTGCTGGTTCATCTATCCCGTACTCTCGAATAATAAACAAAGGGTGCAAAATAGGATACTTGCTTGAAAATTTCGCCGACAAATTTGTAATTCATATACTGTAGCGGGATGATATTTATGATGATTTAGCCCCTGTTGACACAAGTTAAAGGGCTCTGCTCAAATCATATCGATTGCACTTCCATCAACTAAGCGACGTCAGAAGTAGAAGTGCCACATGTTTAATATCAAAGTTGACCAGTTTACCATTCTTAATGTAACTAGAACAGCAACGTAAATAAACCCTCGGTTATAATTCCTCGTATGTCACAATAACACCGGTAATCTTTACCTACGACGCACCTCGTTATCCGCCCTTACAAAAATCAAAGGGATATAAATCTAGCCTATCGTTATCGCATGGTGAAGCGTCAGGTCACAAGAGTGATGCTTGAAAAGCTGCATTTAAATCGTCTCCGTCATTTTTTCCAGTTCAAGCTGGTTTACGATTTATCTCTCACTATCTAGCAGCTGAACTGAATTGTCAGGGGCAGTTTAAAATACAAATTATATAAGATAATGGCAGCGGTTTAACGGTTAAGTCTTGATAGGGAATTTAAGGCATAAAAAAGTGTTTCAGAACTTGAATTGGCTAATACTTACGAGCCCTGTCCCATATCAGTTGGCGCAAAGATTTTTTTTGTATTAATTCCGAAATTGTTTCTAAACGACGTACAAAAAATAATTTTTTGGGTATAAATAAAAATAAAATAAATAAAATAAAATAATCTTAATAATTTAAATTATGCAAGCATCTGCATTTAAAAATACAGAACAAATTACTTACGTAAAGAAAAGAGAAGCCTGGTAAGAGGAAAAAGAAGAGCCAGAAGAAGATGGCAACAGACAAACCCACTGAACAAAAATATTCTTAAGAACAAGGCACAAACGCTTAAAAGAGAAATATTGGAACTGAATGAACATTCAATCAGCTCGTACCTAAGGAACCTCTTCAGATGAGGAAGCCGACTACCCGCTATGGAAGGCAACCAAGAAAATCATGCGGCCTGTAATGTCCATTCCACCTTCCACCTGTAAGAAATAATCGTGGTCCTTGGGCAAGAGATAACAAACAAAAAGCCGACCTTTTGCAGACCATCGAGAACAAACATTCAAACCAAACCAGTTTGAAACTAACTGGTTTCTAACTCTACTAATATGATTAGATGAAATTAGAAATACAATATCAGAAGATATCGGACCTGTCACACCAAAGCACCAGGATGTGATCTGACAACTGGTGAAATTCTGAAATCACTACTCAACAGAAGTATTGTGATGTTGACTTACCTTTTCAACGCAGCCTTTCGACTGAAACATGTACCTGCCATTTGGAAAGTTGCAGAAGTCATCATAATAGCCAAACCTGGTAAGCCAATTAATTATGTACAATCATATCGACCTATCTCGCTTCTTCCAGTCAACTATTCAAAGCTCTTTGACAAGTTACTCCTCAAGAGAATAAAACCTAATCCAATTACTAAGATTCAGATAAGAGCAATCTACTATAGATCAAGTGCAGCGAATGACGGATGTCATTGAAAAAGTTCTTGTAGAGAAGAAAGTTTGAAAGAGAAGAAGAAGAAAAGTAGCGTCCTTGAAAAAGATGGGCACAACGGACTGATACTTAAGTTAAATAAAATGCTTCCAAAACAGTATGTGCAAATTCTTACTGCCTATATATAACCAACAGGCTATTCAGTCATACAAGATGAATATTCAGACATAAAATAAATCAAGGCAGGTGTGCCTCAAGGTAGTCTCATGGGTCCTGTCCTCATCCTGTACACCAGTGACATACCACAACTGGAAAACGTTAAAATCGCGACATTCGCTGATGATACCGCACTTCTTGAGGTAGGTCAGGAGCATGGTGCATAGCCACCAATAAACTACAAATAGTTAGAAATACATTAGGCTAGACCAGACGATGGAAAATAAAAGTAAAGGAGCTTAAATCAGTTTATGTGAATTTTACAAATAAAAGTTCTGCCGAAGTACCATCTCTTGAAATCAACGGAGCTATAGTACCATATCATAACAAAGCCTTGGTATGACATTAGATACGAAGCCCCGATGGAAAAAGCATATAAAAGAGAAAGGAAGCGACCTTAGTTTAAAATATAAACAGCACTACTGGGTTCTTGATAGAAATTCCAAGTCGTCAGTATACAATAAAATTCTAGTTTATAATCAGATTTTAAAACCTATTTGGTTATATGGTATTTAGCAATGGGTTTTCCAAAGATAGCAACATCAAGTATATCCAAACGTTTCAGATTAAAGTCCTGCGTAACATGTTAAATTATCCATGGTACATAGTACATACGCAATAGTGTAATCTTCATCTTGGAATTCCTATGGTTATAGATGAAAAGATTTGTGGTAAACATGAAGGCAGACTACATCACGATACCAACATTGAGGCTTTTCAGTTGCTAGACAATCAACATCTTGTCCGATGACTTAAGAGGACTCAACCATTCGAACTTGTGTAGTATTTTGTAAAAGGCAGAGCACAAGGCGAGAGTGAGAATGCAACAGAATAAATTAACGGACATCACTGGATGGACTTTTAATAATAGAAGAGAAGAGAAGAGAATAATTTGCTTTCTTTTCTTAGGCTAATACATTAGATAACAGCTGATGCTTGATCATATTGATCAGTTTCAGTGTTTTATTGTACATAAAAACAAATGCTGTAAGCATACTTCAATACACTGGTATGATATTGGCCCACCTCCGACGAAGTTTTTTAGTAAACTTAGGAACACGATCAACAGTAACTTAGGAAACACTATTAAATGTTCAGGATACTGGTAGACCTTTTCACACAAATACATTATGTCGGGCTGCGCGATATCGCCCAACGGAAATTGCCATCTCTAAATTGTCAGTACCTATTTTATCGATATCTGTGTACCCGTCGAACTGCGTTCGTATGAAACATCAAGATTTTATCAGGGCCCTTTGAAGAGGATCGACTTTCCCTGAAACTATATTCATATGCGAACGGTTAAATAATCGATAGATTGTTTTCATTTATAGCGGACTCTCTGCCTTTTCTATTTCGGGAAAACATGCACATTATTCAGAACGGAAAAGTTGATCATATAGAGAATGTGTTATGTAATATACAGTCTTATTTTTATATCTGAATCTGAATTTAAATCTGATTTTATAATGGAATCTGTTTATACTTGATTCATAATGGTAATAATGAAAACATATTCTTTAGTAAATAGTATACTGCACATGCACATGCACATTATTCAGAACGGAAAAGTTGATCATATAGAGAATGTGTTATGTAATATACAGTCTTATTTTTATATCTGAATCTGAATTTAAATCTGATTTTATAATGGAATCTGTTTATACTTGATTCATAATGGTAATAATGAAAACATATTCTTTAGTAAATAGTATACTGGTATGTCTATATCTACGGCAAAGTAGTATTCATTAAAAATATTAGGTCAAAGAAATATGTATAATTACTTCAGTTAAAACTGTCTCAAAGGATAAGTACTTGAAAGATATTTTTCTCATAACGGTTGCACATTTGTAAATGAATGATGTAGATGACTTATTTCTTTCATATATCCTATTCAAGTTATATAAACCTTCTCTATATTTTGCATATCTAGAACTTGAAAGGCATTAAAAACTAAATTGCTGTAATACCTACATCTTTCATGTCGCTCTTTGGAAGAAATATTCCTCTCTAGTATTAAGTTAACTTCAATGTGTTGCCAAATGAGACTTGGGCGCACTTAGGTATTTCCATCAAGCTTTGAGCCTCAAGTCGTAAACAAGATTTTTTTACTGATCCCTTAATTAAAGAATAATCTACATGTTACAAAACTGTGTAAACATACCACAATGAGCAC
>CAXKVY010014380.1:0-26251 GCA_964058915.1 Tetropium fuscum
TGAATCAACTTCTGTGAATCAGAGTTCTACTTTGCGAAATAAAAGAAAAATATTTTTTAAAACAAAATATTTATAAATAAATGATGGTCTGCTCAGCTTACTCACCAGAGGAATTGATTCTCGGTCATCTCATCAAATTATAGAAGAAAACATTACCAGTATCAGGTTTATCTTACAATAAATTTGGAACAATAAATATGTATACATTTCCCGCTTGAGCAAGATATCAAGAGAATAATTTATAACTAAAGTAAAGTTAATAAAAATAATTGAATTAATAAGTCAATACATGAGCTTTAATTTGATACTAAATCCAACTAAAGGAAAAATATTCGGCCAAATGGCGAATAGTTAGTTAGTTATCCAAGTAATTAAGTAGATTGATAATTTTTTTTTTAATAAAACATCTCAGCTGGTGATGAAAGTTAAATATCAAAAGATAATTAAGTAATGACGAAACTACAGTAAATTTCATTTTATATTCTCAAAAATTGAAGATACACGTTTATAAAATTATCAATAAGAAAGTTAATAAAGAAAAGAATGTGGTATGTAAATTAAGACTATACAATAAAACGTATATAAAGGTAAGATAAGGCTCTTCGCCGATATGCGAAATTTAAAGAAAATATCGCCTAAGCTATAGTTGTAATTTCTACTCAAAATATGAATTTATTCAATTATTCGGTATAATGGTAAGCCTTGCTTTCAGAACCCACAAGTTGGTACCAGATCGAACTGTAAGGTACGATATAATATTAAATTAAATATTCATTTAATTTTTTTTTTAAGATAAAGCGGTATAATATACCAAGACCCACAATATGTATCAACAGTGGGGGACCACCTAGCTGCGAGACTTGACCGGTAAGATTTCGATCTTCGAAGTTAAGCAAGGCGGGCGTTGGTGGCACTTGGATGGGTGACTTAGGCTGGTTTGGGGATAGGAACATCTGCCGCGGGCGCGTGGTGCCCGATAAATGGTAATGAGGACAGAGTAATAAATCTCAGAACCATGCTATCATACATAAAAATCAAGCCAAGCCACCCGTAATAAATAGGATGGTTTGAAGAAAAAAACTCAAGTAAAAAGGAGGAATGCACAAGGGGCTTAATAAGGCCTAAGTGTTGTAGTAGAAGTGAAACCACTACACTCCGGCCCATATATACATACATACATGTATCTACAGTCCACCCAACTTATGCACCTTTGCTGGTGTTAAGACAATAGTTTAAAGATTAAAAAAATCTGTAGGTACCTTGCAGTTTCTGAAGCACTCAAATCGAATTTAGAAAATAGAACCGCCAAGTTATCAAACTATGCGAACAAAGGCAAGCGAAAAGGCTAAGAGAAGTAATCTGCCGGCGTCACGCGTATTTTTAAAATTTTAAATACAGTAGGTAGGTACTATTGAACGAAATATTATTTAATGGATATTAATTAAGGAATTGAATTTATTTCCGTTACAACGTGATTGTCAGTTTCACATCAAAGGTTCCAACCCTCTTCAGAATAACAATTCAAAGAAATGTACCATTCTCTGCCTTGAATTAGATGCTTCATTATCACTGATAATAATATAATGAAAGGTGCACTTATAATTATTAATTCTCTCTCCGACTCTATTGTTTTAACAGAAAGCTATTTGGCTGTATATACCCGCGAAAATAAATGAAAGACATTCGTTCGGAGGTCTGTGGACATAATGGCACAAACCAAATTTTTACCAACCGTTGAATAATTTCGGGCTAATCTATTCGACCAAATGCATCCGCTTTCTTTATCTATATGAATACGCACGCACCTTTATTAGGAGCTGAACTAAAACGTATGGCATATACAAGTAAGAATATTGTCTGGAAAAGGAGGAAAGCTCCAAAATACACAGAGGCTCGGTTAGGGAGAATTCCGCGATGTTGCCACGCGTTGAGGCCAGTGCATGTCATCAATAAGTTGATTGTGATGGACGATGAAAAATATTTCATTTTGTCCAACTTTGAGATGATGGTTTCTACACGGACAATTCGAGAATATCCCTGATGATGTGAGATTAAACAGCAAAACAAGTTTGCGGAAAATTTTTATTGGATTAAATGTAGAGCGATAGAGAGGTCTCTCTGCTTCAGTTTTTGATTATACAGCATGCGGATGATGAAATTGTTTCAGCCAGATCTTGCTTCATGTCATTACGCGTGAATCACAAAGGACTTATATGAGGACAACAACATAAACTTTGTACAGAAAGTGGACAATCCCCCTAACCTACCTCAGGCTCGCCCAATTGAAGAGTTCTGTATAATATTGAGTCGGAAATTCTGTAATTAATAACGGATGGGAAGCATTAAATGGAGGAAAACTGCGACGCCGTATATTTAGAAAAATTTGACAAATCAACGCTGTAGTCGGTGTAAAGGATGGATGATGCAACACATCAGAGGAATGCTTAGAAAAATCGAAAATAACGGTCCGTTGTCGATTATTTGAATTTTGTTTTATAATAAGGATAGTTAAGATAGATTGTTTAAAAATGTGAGAAAAATATAAAAGTATTTTTATAAGAGTTACATACATTTGTTTGAATAGTTATTTATTATCAACCAATAAACTTAAAATATCTTTTTTTATTAAGTAAAATAATATTTTTTTCAATAAAATGGGAATGAAAACAACATCTGTATAAGGGGAATAATTATTTAAAAAAAAAGTTATGTTCGAGTGCCATATTTCGGTCAATTTCTAAGCCAAAAATTTTTTTGGCCCAGTATTTTAAAGGAAATTTTGTCTACTTTTTTTTGTAAAGCAATGCCTATACCTATCTCACACCCAAAAAAAGTTATGGGCAAAGAAAGGAAAATAAAATAAAAATCGAAATTTTTATCTTTTTGTTTTGTTTGTATAAAGTACAACGAAATTTTGCTTCGTTTGCGAGATGTATTGAAAAAACTGAAAAGGGTACATTGTCACCCCTATCTCCAATTTCCACCATATAATTTAATAGCACACTCCGCAGTTTTTTATTCTTAAATGACCCATTGACCGATTCCCGCAATAAAAACCCGTGAACGTCTTAGTTCCTTATTGCCCTGTTTTTTAAGGCTGACGGTTTACTAATGCTGAAATTACAAGTTTTATCAGAATATAATCATAGCTCTGGTGGGTCAGGTAAATAAAAGATCACTTTAAAATACTGGTGCCTCATATTCATTGTGCCTCATATTCACTGTAGAAATACCGATACTTCATATTCACTGCCACAACTGTACCAGGAAAAATAGGTAGGTACATTTAATATGCTAGAATAAATTGTTCCAGCATTTTGCATCCACCATTTTGAAAGAAATTAGAGAAAATACATGTTAAAACAGCAGAATAAGTTTGTTGTTCGCTATCGACAAGATTAACTTTAAAAAAATATTATTTTCCTAACTAGTGGGAAAAGTAAGCACAAGATATTTTTTCTAAAAGCATGTCTCAAACTTTATTTTATTTTTTTCTTTCGTGGGGAAATAAATTTTTGAGGAAAGTGAAGCTTTCGAAAACAGAACACGTACGGGAGAGTACACTTTCAGACACGCTCGTAGAAAAATATTATTTTCACATTTATGCTTGGTCACATTAAGGGCAAACAGTTTTTGATGTTGAAAATTTAAATAAAATATACGTATTGACGTTTTCCAGTACTTACAAAAATTTTCCGGTCTCTTCTTGGTACATGTATACGTTATAAAAGGAACACACCGCTAAATTACGTTCAGCTACGATATTTCTACGTTCAGCTGTTTGAGCTATTTTTGCTTGATGATACGTAGAGAAATTAAATAATTTAATGCCTCCAGTAGCTGAAAAATAAATCATTTGCATCCAGTTTTATAAGCGTTCTTATGGACATGTAAAATTCCTAATATTGCAAATACTGGCGACCGTAAGTAGGAGTATAATTACAAATTTTTGGTTATCGCAAAATATATTTCAAGCGAATTTTCTCAATTTGTCGCCTTTAATTAATAGTAATAGATATAGAGCCCCGAGAACATTTGCAATACATGTACAGTTCTGCCTGATTACATTCCGGTTTTTATCGATTTATGAACAATCCATTGATTACTTTACAATCTATTTAAATACTATTACATTTATATACCGCAGGGATAATATAAACATTGATTGCTACCTCAAGATCACCGTGTATGGTGTATGTATTACTGAAGTATTTCTTATGCAAGAAGGCTTTATAACTTTTTTCCCACTCTTGGAACTTTCCTCTGCATTTAAAATATGACTAAAAGCAATATTTCCTATTCTCAATATTACATTCAATCCTTACTTGCGAAGCCAGTCTTTAAAATTATATCCATTCTATATTCTGTATCAAAAGTATTTTGACGTTTGAAAGGTTGATTGTCACTACGCAATAAATTTTAATTTACGAAGCTCACAATGCAGTTACTCTTAAGGTAAAATATGTATTGTAGTTCAGGAAATCAACGACAATTCAATTCACAATTATTTTTTACTATATTAATCATGTATCAACGTACAAAAGCGGATGCAAATAATGTCACTTGCAGTCACAAGGCGACGCCACCGGTACACGTGCCTATAGCGAATCCTAATTAGCCAGCAATCTATCAGTTCAGTTAAAAAAATTTGCAGCAAAATGATTTACACATTTAGAAAAATGCGATATGCTTGAAAGGTAAAAATTCTCAAGATGCTCTTCGATACCGTACAAGGTTTCATGAACCAAACGTGTCTAACCGGAGATATTTTTCCATATTATACAGGAAGTTAAACGATTAAAGTCTTGTGAAGTGATGAATCTAACTTTAGTAATAGAGGCATGTTTAACACGCGAGCACCATCGATGTTAGAAATAATCTAACATTTTTTTAATATTTGCTCATATTTTTGGGCTACCTGAGCAGGCTGTTTGAGCTTATAAGTATATCTAAAAGCTCATTTCCATAATATAATTCCATAATTCCAATACAGAACAGTCTGGGGCAAGTGGGGACGATGAAGATAAAATTGACCGGATGAACGTTCCTTCTACTACATCCACATTGAGTTCAAGTGACCCGCGATCTACTGGCATACCAACTTCTACTGGGAAAGATAAGGTAACCATGTGGTTACATCATAGTAACGCAAGGCGTAAGACTAAGACCCCTCGTCAAAATTTAATTAGAAAATTGCCGGGAGTGAAAAATGTTGCAAAGAATTGTAACACCCTAGTAGACTGTTGGAAAAAACAGTTTCTAACTTCCGGGTGAAATTATCTCTCACATTGTTGATTGTACCAATCAAAAATTAACTATAATGAGACGTTCCTATCAAAAACCTACTAACTGTCCACCTACAAACTTTGAGGAAATGAGTGCTTTTATAGAATTGCTCTATCTAGCTGGAGTAAAAAAAGCACATCTGAATACATCAGTTATGGGCATGGGCAGTTATGGGCACAGATGGAACCGCACCGGATTTTTTCATAGCATGTTTCGGCGCTTTCATGCATCTTGTTGACGCCATAAGATTTAATGATAGTGATACTATAGAAAGGAAAGGGCAAAACAAGATAATTTGGCTCCAATACGTCAGGTATTCGATGTGTTAAAGAAAACTATACACTTGCAGAATACATAACGATTAACGAAATGCTAGAAGCATTTCGTTAATCGAAGCGTGGTAGATGTAAATTCAGGCAATATATTGCCAATAAACCCGCAAAGTATGCCGTCAAAATATATGCATTCGTTGATGCAAGAATGTTCTACACACATACAATATGGAAATTTGTGCTGGTAAACAATCTGTAGGGCCTTTCCAGTTACCAAACGATGCCAGTAGTGTAGTAAAACGTCAAATAAAACCAATAGACAACGCCGGACGAAACATTACAATAGACAATTATTTCACATTTGTACCTCTTGCCAATAATCTATTGGTACACCACAAACTAACCATAGTGGGTACCCTACGTAAACACAAGCCGCAAATTCCACCTGCTCTATTGAATGTCAAAAATCGACCGGAATTGTGTTTTGGCTTGTTATGTTCCAAAAAAAGAACAAAAACGTGCTGATGTTGACCACGTTATTTGATGATGATGTTATCGACGTATCTACAGGATAAGTTGTAAACCGAAAGTCATAACTTTTTACAACAGTACTAAGGGTGGTGTCGATGTTGTTGATAGGTTAAAGTCAGAATATTCTGTGGCTAGAATAAGCAATCGATGGCCATTTACAATTTTTGTACTCTTCTCAATATTGCAACAGTAAATAGACAAATTATTTACAGAAGTAATACTGGCCAAGTTTTAAGCCGAAGGGCGAATATTACACAATTATCAAAAACGCTTATAGGTATTACCTCATTTGACCCGCAGAACGTCTATATCAACTTTATCTCTTGCTCTTCGTCAACGGATTAAAAATGTTACTGGAGTACAAGCAACAAGAACACCAGCTGTAGCAGTAACTCAAAAACCAAGAAGTGAATACTGTCCAGCTTTACTCAACATCGTTGTAGCAATTGTCACAATGCGATTTGTAAGAAACATACGCAAAGCACCACTTTGATATGTACGGCTTGTGGCGAAAAAAATTGCGATTCTGATTTATTTGTATAGAGCAGCTTACTGTAACTGTGCTAAATGTACAATGTACATATATATTTAGGTTCTCATTAATGTTAAATGTGAGTATTTATCCTTCTTAATACCTAGGCTAATTATTAAAGTAAAGTATCTTGAAATTTTAAGCGTTTTATTTCGATTTGTGAAATGTTAAATAAAATCTAACACGATAGTGTTAGTGTGACTACTGCAAACGATAGCGTTCGCGGTTTAATAGAAAAAAATCAACGCGCTGGAGTCGCGAAAATGTCATGCGTCACCGTCCTTGTAATCCGCAGACACATTTTTTCATCAATGTATCAGTTCGAAAATAGTTGGATCTGTCTTTTATGAAGATAACCTGAAAAGTCGCCCCATGATATTTATATTGCTGCTAATCTACTTACCGAACTCTTTTAAAATCCTTGGAAGATTACACGTGGACCAATTTTATGGCCTCCACTTTCGCCAGATATTTCTTCCCTCGATTTTGCTTTTAAAGGTTTTGTGTACAAATGTGTATGTGAATTTTTGTAGTGTTATTTGTTGTCATATTGGTAGTTAACAATATTTAAATGAAATATGTTTTATTATTTTTAAATTAAATATAATAAATAAACATCGTAATATCATTAGTGACAACTACATTTATTAGGTTTATTTTTCATATGGCGCCTGTTGGTGAGGCGTACTAGACGCAAGAACGTTTAATGCGATATACGGCTGCCTGCGATAAGTAATGGAAAATTGCATTGAAACGTAAATATCTCCGTTAATATTAATTTAATGATGGGTTCAAGGACAAATATTGTTTATAATTTAACTCTCTATCAAACGGTTATGGGCACGGTTCACGGCAATCCATTAATAAATAACATTTTGTCGATATCACACAACTCTGGACTTCAATTGTTTTTTTGCTCACCATAATAATCATCCTAAGAAACCACACTAATTCGCTAATTTAACCGAATTTGAAGCTCTTATAATAAGAAAGTTGGCAATATTTCCGACTTAATTTTAAACAGGCTATATATTCGCATGTTCAGGTAGTTCATTAATGTAAATAATAAATCAGGGAGCAGGGAAATAGATAAATTACATATACTTCTCATTGTTGTTGTTTATGAATTCTAATATTTGACAACGTATTTATTGTTCGTAAATGTATAATACTTAGGGTAATCAATGACCAATGTATAATACCCATAAAAAATAGGGAACCAATAACAGTTTATTTTCTCGCGAACCGTTATATATAATTTTGTTGATCTTTTTTTAATTTTATGTTTATTTATTGGTATCGACGCCTTTGTAGAAATTTTCATTCAAATTTACGGGTTGAGTATATACAGGATACAAGAGTGATAGGTTTTCTCGCCGAACCTTTAAATACCCTATATACGAGTAGTTTCCGATAGTTACATCAAAAGTGTCATTCAACCAAATTTGGGGTACGCCACTGGGTTAGACTATAGGAAGTATATTTGTAATTGATTTACTGAATGCGCATAACAGACAATTAAGTACCTATAATCCCAGAGTGAAGGCAAATGAATAATATAGAAATATTATAGCTGGGGTACGCCACTGGGTTAGACTATAGGAAGTATTTGTAATTGATTTACTGAATGCGCATAACAGACAATTAAGTACGTATAATTCTAGAGTGAAGTCAAATGAATAATATATAAGTATTATAGCTGTTACGACAAGTGAAAAGTTTTCTGACAAACAAAATAAAGTTTGGAAACTTCGCCCAGTTATGTATCGAACACCAGTTGAATGTATTTTATTAGTATGTGTTTCACTACGCTCTTGGCGTAAATGTAATATAATACGGAACAGTAAGCAGTCCTTTGAACGAGTTAATAAAATCATCCCATCCGATTCAGAATTACTTTATTCACTTGTTGAAGATTCAGAACGGGTGCTTCGTTTTATAAGCTATGCAGGTGCGTTTTCAATTAACTTAGTGCTGTTATGTAGGTAACAGAACCAGATATAGTATAATTATTGGAAATTGTGAACATATTGCCGAAATGTGAAAATACAATATATTTGTTTCCTTTTCATGTTTAAAAAACGACAAACAGGCCAATTTTAAAATCCCTATATTTCCAGTACCTGTTTAACTCGGGTGGCCTTAAAATATACTGGAAAGTTGATTAATCGAAATTTGTTATTAGCTTTGTTATTTTCACAATTTTCTTCAAAAATAACAAGCTCAAAGGAAGTCATATTTCCAAATCCGTTAGCTAATTTGAATTTTGGTATATCGACTATCTGGCCTAATTTGTTTTCATTCCGACCTCACTTTACGATAACCCACGATACCTTTTTATTTATTTCTCAAATAAAATCGTGCGGATATTCTGATATTATGAAGATCAAAATATTTAAATATTCTCATGTAACGCAGACTCACTCTGTATATAAAAATAAAAACAATGCAAGCAAATTAATAGGTTTTAATTTGAACTCAACACCTTAAAACGCATAAATAAACATCGATAAGAAATTATGGGATTCCCTTAAAAAAGGGACGTTGAAGATATAGCCTAATCCCCATATAAAAACCCCTGCTATGACTAGCAAGATGTTCGGTGCACTGGTGCGAGAATATCCCGGCTTGTCATCCGTCGCATCTTTACAAGAAGAAGGTTCCCAGCATCCGGTTACTGCCGGATGGTTTTTGCAATAATTCGCCAGCGAACAACGACGCGTTACCACGGCAACGCAGATTTTCGATGCCGCCTACGGTTGCTAAGCGACGCACAAGACCGTCGCGGCGCCCGAATTGCGTAACTGGCAAAAGCCAGCGTCGATATGGGACGAGCGCGCGGCTAAAGTGCGGCCGCTCATCTCTCTAACACGTTGCCACGTTTATATCGGAAAGTTACCAAATAGTTCTGGTAACTACAGTAATGCACACGTTGCGTTATACCTATCTTGTGTGTTTTGAACTACACTAAACAGTGTAGGTACCACAACACAAAACTAAATACTACAACTAAAATGAATAAAATAATCCGGATCATGACAAATATTATATATTCACTATTTTATCACTATTCACTATTTTGTCCTATGTAATAGATTTACATGAAACATCTACTCAGAGGGCTAATACCCCTACCTGCAATCAATTATTCCTGTAAAACCGATTTGGTAACTACCGGTCCAGTCATCAGTTCTTTGATCAGGCATAGACTATAAGTTTCGAGTTACTTGGCTCTCATCAGTACAGCGTAGGTAAAAAAAAAAGATGAATGAAACAAAGTAACCCAATATATCTATGCTGACTAAGCAGTTTAATGTAGGCGATATATAACTATATCAGGTATATACCAAAGCAGGTAAAGTCGTGAGCAACAAAAAAATAACGCGTCTTATAACGCATTTTTGTTAAAATCTAGTTGTGAACATCTAGTGAAACATCTAACATTAATTTTTGTGACATTGTCAGTTAGTTCTTAAATAGTATTCAAATAGAGACAGATTTACATTAGAAACAATTTTTTTTGCTCACGACGATACCTATAGAGCATCTAGCCCTGACGTGCTAAACTACATACCGGAATGGAATAGACCAATTATCACAGAATTTCAAGTGAAATTTTAAGCCGTGTTTTTTGTTTTGTTTCGTATGTATTTTTTCATTCGGACAATCAAATCCTTATGCATAATTTTATAATTAACAATTTATATAAAAAAAATCTTACTGCCACGTTGTGCTCTATCTATATTTTCGCTTCAAAGTATTTTTAGTATACCACATGAAGTTGAGAAAGTTGTTCTTTATGAAATTTGCAAAAAAACAAGCTCAAGTAGAGGTTGCTAAGTGCAATTGTTGAAAATTGTTTGTTTGTTGCAATTGTTGAAAATTGTTTCAAAATTGCTGATTTTAAGCCATTTTTTAACTTGAACACTATTATACCTAGGAGTAGAAAAGTAGTCGCCTAGTCAACCTCATAATCTCATACCCTAAGTATTATCGGTGGAAATCGGTATTTTTCAAAATTTCCAACGGTACATGAAATTTGAATAGATTTGTGTCGACATCTATGTCTCCTCAGTGCAGCTTTTTCTCTCACGGTTTCAAAACTATAATACAAATTTCTTTTATTTTTACATATATGTTGCTATGGCCATGTGTTACCCAATACCTCTTGTATTTGTACTGAGAATAACAATTAAGGTGTCTATATGACCGCCGACCTGTGCCAACTGATGACATTGACGTTTTATATTAAAAATTATGTTTCTTAACATTTTCCCCAAAAACTCGATCAAGATAAAATATGTGTATTATGTATAAAATGTAATTGTCGTGGTCAAGTATAGTATTCAACTCGCAATTAATAGCCATTATTTGCTCAGGTGACTTGCGTGCAAGTGTCTCCGTGCATAAACAATAACTACAATTAATTTCTCTTTAAAAATATATTAATTAATTAAGACCTTAAGAAATGTGCAAGCCGCCTACCTAATTGAAAGATATTCTCAAGCAATTTTAAATTTGGTTTGGCATTTTTTAATATCTGCAAGAGATAAATAATAGATAGATAAATATATTTGGTTATATATTTCATGTCATTGCTGTACTATGTACTTTGCTTTAAAAACATTTTCTTAATTATCCAAAAATGAATAAGAATTTAGGAATCATACGTATATATTTTAGTATTAAGTTATCGTATATTGATTTACAACTGCGTAGTTTAATTTTATGTAAGAGCGATACAGGGAAAAATTAATTATTTATTTGTGAAAATTATTTTGTAGGTCGAAGGAATTAACTTCTTAAATCAGTCTCTGAAATTCTATGCAATTTTGCTTTATTTCTTAAAGCTGGCAACGTCGTGCAATGGCTTTGACAATGGATGTCGATAACGGCGCACGCTGGAACACAGGCGTTTAGCGTTTGTACTTTTATATACTTTGGAAAAATATCGTCAAACGAATTTGCACTGATACTTATATTACCCTTCCTTTCATTGGTTATTTGTTATCCGAATATGTATTACCACGATCATATATAGATATCATTATTGTAAATTCCTTATTGTCTACTTTGAAAGCAGTTTAAAAATCAAAGAACAACTGTCTTTCGGCCTATGTCAAGGTTTCTCCAATATCAAGGTCATCACCATATTATAGCGGTGAATCAGCGCAACTCATCCATGTGCTGACGTTTCGACTACAGTTACTAGATGTGATCCTGGAACCAGCAATTCGTCGTCTATAAATGTTCTATAATATTTTTTAATTACTTGAGGTAACTGTTAATTCAATATCTTCATTGGAAACAGCAAGTGTTAGCACTATAATATATTCTCTATATTCCTTTTGATAGAAATTTTGATAATACTAAGTAAAATTATATTTTTTTGTTTATTGGTTTGATTAAAGGAGAATAATTCTATAGAATACTAACCAATCAATAGGAAACTCAAAAATTTAATAAGAATAAAAAATGGTAAATAATACTTATGTATTATAAGAAATAGTTAGTTGTGAACCAACGCACTCTAAAGTGGAACTTTTTATTCCGAATGTGATTTTATTTGCAGATTATGAAGCACATAGTTGCGTGATATCGACAAAAATTTGTTTTTTATTGATGTATTGTCCTCTATCTACTATGGTAGACCGTATGATAGAGACAAATTTTAAACAAAATTTGTCATTGATGACACATCATTAAAACTAAAATCAACGGAATTTATAATACTGATCGCAGACCGCCGTGTACCGCATTAAACGGTCTTACGTCTAGTAAGCCTCATTAACAGGCACCATATGAAAAACAGAACTAATAAATGTAGTTGTCACTAATTACATTACTATGAATACCTTCATAAAAGGCAGGTCCAACTATTTTGGAACCGATAAGACCACACCATACATTGATGGTAAAACGTCTCCGTGGACAGTACAAGGACGGTGACGCATGAGATTTTCGCATGAGATTCATCACTTCACAAAATTTTACGCAAAATATTTAGATAATCATCAACTATATTAATAAGTCACTGACAAAATTCTGTCAAGGGTTCTCGGTGGCCTGGTACTAAACACTGTGTCTGTCTGTACTTATAAGGTACATACTTTTCCTTTTTTTAGTATTATATTTTCTTTAGTATTATATTATATTATATTTAAGTATTACAAATTCCTCCCAAACATATCCCAAGATCTCGCATGCAGTCTCGTAGACTTTTCCCGGTTTGCTTCGAAATAACCCCAAAAAATTTATTTCAGTATCGTCATTATCAGTCATATCGTCATTATCGTAATTATCGTCATTATCAGTATCATTCAGTATCGTATTTATTTCGTCAAAGATAAATATATTCTTTGGCATTGATTTCTTAATTCATTCAATTACTCATTTGATCATAACTTCCTGTATAATATCAAAATCGGTCAGGCACATTTCTTTCTTTTTTTGGCATACTAAGTACGTTTCCGGCATATCGCATATTTCTGTGTGTATGAACATTATTGCTGCAAGTTTTTTTACCTGAACTAATAGATTGGCAAATCAATGTTGCTTTTGTCATGACCTACTATGGATTAGGCGTTTCCTTCAATGATCTCGTTGAATACGCGGTACACGGCCGCTTGCGATAAGTAATGGAAAATTACATTGAAATCTAAATAATGTAAATATTAATTTTAATGATGTCTTCAATGGCAATTTCTCAAACGAATATGGCACATACAGGGCAATCCGTTATAAAAAAATATTTTAAGAGTTTAGTTAAGACAAATATACTGAGTGAAAATATATAATATTATAATCAATTATTTTCATATGATCAGTTTCAAACGGCCACTGTTTTTAAAATGAGACTGTTACACATCAAAGGTGCCGACATCTAGTTTCTTTTCTGCCTTTTTTCCTGCCATGTGCTGCTACAGTAATTTTAAAGGAATTTGCTCGTTCAGTGGCCGTGTTCTACATAGACGGAACTCTTTAGCTAAATGTTTTGGGGTTCACCTTTGGCCCAATCGCAAGAATGTTCAAATACCTACCTTTGAGGTATATAATAAGCGGGTTTTGCATTGCGAAACTGTGCATTATCCACATTAGATTAACCCCCAAGGGGGAGAAGTAATTCACTAGTAGTACAAGTAGTAACGAATGTTGACCATGAGGATACAACAGTCATTATTGTTTTGTGTTTCTTGGAATATAATATGAGTTTTAAGTTATTATTACCTAATTATTTCATGAAAATATAATAACACATTACAACATTTAAAACCAAATTAATTCCTAAAAATCCACTAGTGCGATGTTTGTTTGGATCGCTCAAATTTTCGAACATTTTAAATATCTAAAAATGCAAATCTTTCATGTTTATAAAACTGTATTTAATTTGTGACAGAAAATATGTTATTAAAAATAATGTAGATTCTTAATAATGAAGTTGATATAAGATCCTTACGTAAGTTGAGATAGCCCAGAGCAAATAAGATACCCACTAATTAGCTGCCCAGAGGATTCTGAATCGATGGAAATATTTCGTCTTGCAAATGGTATTAGGATGATAACAAATACTAATGGCATAGCAGTTATTTGGTTTCCTCTTGATGGTCAAATAATACTGGATCTAAAACAATCATTCTATGACATCAATGTACGATTCTTGAGCTATATCGATCAGTTTACGTTGACGCCATCAATCAAATATGTCAGAATTTAACCATAAGATCAGTCACAACCAGCATCTAATCCCGCTCGGCTCATATTCAACGCTGACGGATTTAACGTATCTCAAGGCAACTATTGACAGAGAAGCAATATGTAGGGAGGTCGGATTATAGGGATATATAGAGCGATATTTTATTAATTTGCAATTCGTCTTTTTTTAAATTTTTGCCTTTGAGTTCTTATACTTAATAATTTTGTTATAATTAATTTTACTGCATAAGAGAATATGTCCTTAATCAAAACAATTTAGAAATATTATTATGCTAAAATGAAAATAAACTTAAAAAATTTTAAAACGTGAAACATTCTATATAGTCTGCTGTTTTGTGTTCGAAAAATCCGTGCCGTGGCCATTTTGGCGAAGGAAGTGTATATTGTATCGTAAATTGTTTATAATATATTCTTCAATATATTATATGTCCAGTTAGAACCTCCAACATCAAGTCATAGGCGTACTACGACATTTTTTCGAGTCAAAATCGCATAATAATAGAAATTATGATTCAAATCCATTTTAAAAATTGGAATAATTTTAAAATAGCTATTATTGTGTTTTATTTATATTTCAGTTATGGTTAATATATATCGCAATACGATTTAAACCCCTATAAATAGCTCGGCGACCCTATAACGTGTGACGGAACGTATTACTGTCTACTGTTGCTATAAGCGCTAGATAAAACACATGCAAATTAATTGGTGGGGATATTGGAGATGAACCGACTGTTTTACGCGATTCTGCATGTTTTAACTTGCAAAGTAAATGATTTGTTTACACTGATTTCTCAACGCGTGCGGTGAAGTTTACAGTTCTCATATAAAATGGAAGCATTGCTCAATTTAAACCACCACCTTCATTTCAGATGTTGAAACCGAATTTTAAGTGTAGTGTGTCAGAAAGGTTTAAAAAATTAATAGTTTCAAAATCAAAATCGTCTTATGAGAACCTAGTAAATTGCATTCAGGAAAGGGCAGAGCTTAACGATGACTTGTTTAAAGACATTTATAAACGCACGACAAAATTAAATGTTAATATTTTATAACAAAATTCCGCCAAATATCATAAACGTTGTTATTAGCGAACTTGTATAAAAAGTTACATTAAATCAATAAATCGGAAAAATCTCAACAATATGAAAGCTTCTGTGAGGATGCATCAAAATCAACATCTGGAACTTCTGCTACGACGAAATCAACGAGATCCAAAACTTAAAAAAACTAAAAATAGGAGGTAAAGCAACCACTCCTGAAATAAAAGCGGACCAGATCTCTATTTACACGAATTCTGATTGTTACACGTATGAGAATTGAAATTGACTTAAAATTATCCGTAACTATGAATTAGCTTCAGTGTCCCGTTCAATGTTTAAACCCGCAGGGTGAATTGCATTTCTGAACAGCTTAGCGCGCGTCATATCATTATATATTTATCATTATTTATATATATATATATATATATATATATATATATATATATATATATATATATATATATATATATATATATATATATATATATATATATATATATATATATATATATATATATATATATATATATATATATATATATATATATATATATATATATATATATATATATATATATATATATATATATATATATATATATATATATATATATATATATATATATATATATATATATATACTATATATAACTGTTTATATATTCTCCCAATAAGCAACTAGAATACTCTCGATCGTACGAGAGTGCTTCAAGCGTTCAAGCGCACGAGCGGTTCCCCGAATGTTTATCTGTTTGTCTCTTTCTAACGACTATTTCTGACTCGATCTGTGGCCTTCCACTGCGTACGCTTAATAATATTATTTATCGATTTGAATTGGTATCGTTACTTGAATTTTCTGAATCTCTCGCGGACCGGATTGAAGCTGGTGGAGGGTCGGATCCGGCGCGGGGCCGAGGGTTGTCTATGCTTTATGTGATAGTTTTACAAAAAAAAAATCCCCCGTATTTTTTTATTTTCTTTTTGGAGCACGATTTCTATCGAAAAAAATTATTCAAGAGTGCAGAAATAAAGCGCCCGCTTATACTTGACGTCACGTATCATTCCTTAAGTGACGTCACAGAGCCTACAACCTTGAACATGAAATACGGTGTATTAGTACTATATTCCAAAGTTGGTTACCTGCTCTTTGACAGTGAACGTTGAAATTGACATTGTTGTTATTGACACTTGATATAGGTATACTGACAAATAATCAAAATTTGACATGTAAAATTCGTCCACCATACTATAATCAACTATCGGCAGATTTTCTGCACTTCATTTAGAAAATTCTATCGCCATTTTCTTACAATAATGTACAGAAACAAAGCAAAACACAATTCGTAGAGAACGCAGAAAACATAACCACAAAACTAAGCGTAAACAACTACAGCTGTGGGCCGAGTTATTTAGACAAATAATGCTGCCAACGTAAATCCAGGATGTGTGACATGACATCACTCTATCTCAAGATCATATTAGTTCAAATTTCTATAATAAATATTTATTTTTTTATTAAACACTGAGATTTATATTCGAATAAAGTTGTACGATGTGAATATATATCAGTTAGCTTTCAAATAAACATATTTGTTTGTGATTTAAGAATCTAGAAAAAAGGCGCATTGGGGTAAATATATTGACTACATACAAACCACATTGAATGTTTTAGAGTCCATGAACATGTATTGTATTTACTAATTATTATATCTTCGCTTGATGACTAGAATTGACTACACCGACAGCTAATTAAAAACTGTTGTTCAATATAGGTATGACGTGTTAAATATATCTCAAGTTTGCAAGGACAGCCCGAAGGTCTGGTACTTCGCATATACACACTGAATTGAAATGAGACCCGTGATATATGTAAATCTTCTTATATAACCGTCAACCTTATATGTTAAAGCATCATCAAAGAAACCCTGAGAGTGGTTTTTGTTAATTTGTTCATATTTTACGATTATATTTACAAAATTGTCTGTAAAAATGAAATTACGCTTTTTTTTAGGTAACGCTTTTAGTTACATTCCTAGTCAGTCGCGAAGTCATAATGTTGTGATTTGTTCTCAACAGAATTCTCTCAACAAAAGAGAAGGCCGCAAACCGCACCTCGATGCGTTAGTTAGGTTAGTTTGTATCCTTTAACATTTATGTAATAATGCAAACTATTTTCCAGCAGTTTATAACTTTTATAAACTGCTTGGACTGGACACGTTTTGATAAAAAATGATTTATAAAATTTGCTTTGCTTCATTCTTAGTTTTCCCATACCTATTTGTAATAAAATTAGTGACGAAGCTTGAATATTTTGTAATATTTAAAGAAGCTTAGAAGGAGAAATATAATTTAAATTTGGATGATCATTTTAGCATTGTCTCAATGTCAATGTGTCAATATATGAGTTGGAATCGAGTCAGGAGCTCGAGTCCTCATGTATCACTAAATATTATTCTGCAACTAAAAGGAGAGAGATATATATAATGAATACATATATTATAATAAATCAGTACAAAGAGAAACGTTTATTGCCTACTCTGCTATATGCGAAATATTACTTCAAGCTGACAACATAATTTCGCAGGCGTTTTATTCTGGCAGTACTGATATCGCTTCGCGGTCGATAATTGCCTTGACATTACGTTGAGGACGACGTCAAGGGATCAAACACCTACTGGGATTAGATGAGAGCTGGTGCTGATCTGATAGTTAGAATCTGACGTATTTTCTCCGCAAATTACGATTTTATAACATGTTTAGTTCACTTCACGCAATATTTAATCAACGCTGATACACAATATTTATAAAAATCAACACGTGATATAGAATATAGACGTCAGATGATTCGTCAGAAAATAAATAAAATCCTAGTAGAGGAACATTATCTACTAAACATCTACTAAAGTTAATACTAAATGTCATAAAGCTATACTATAGTAATTTATATAGCGATATACGAGTCTACAAAATATGTGCTATACTACAGAGATCATACGAAGTATAACCTCTTAAACTAGGTGGCGCCACTTGTTTATTTTAAAGATATTAGTTAATTAACAGTAATTTATTTCATAACTGCTGTAAGGGTCTTGGCCTAGGCTAATATACATCCTCATTAAGTTTGGTTCCAAACCTTACCTACGTATTTTTAAAGTAACTATACTTATCAGCAGCAGTAAGTTTAAGTTCAGGGGCCGCAGGAATCAAAAAAACCAAAATACCATATTAGAGGTTTGTTTACACGTGATAAGCAATTTAATATTTTATTGTAAACAATTTGTATAGTTATTTTTTAAATCCACGTTTTCGTTTAAACTCAAATTACAAACATATGTTTTATCACAACACATTATTATGAGTAAATTATTGAACATCGGAAAATCCGCCAAATTGTTCGTGAAAATGTAAGTACGTCGGTTTTCAAAGAAAATGTAACGGGTTACTGCCACAGAGAGTACAAAACAAAAGGAAACATTTTAAGTGCAATGTTTTTTTTTACATAAATGAATTCAGCATAAACAATTGATGAATATAGCATAAGTTTAAAATTTCTAACGAGCGTTGTTTAAATGAGTATAAAATAAAATGTATAAAATATATAATAAAATCTATCTATCCTAGTTTTAATTTTTTCATGTTTTCTTAAAAAAGTTAAATATCTGGATAAAACTTTTTACATGTTAGTTTGAAGGGCATGAAGAATTTTTTGTTATCAATTTATTCGCAAATTAGTAAGCAAATAAATAAATAATAAATTGAGGAATTTTAAGGCAAAAAAAACATTCTAAACTAATAATTTCCACGAACAAACATAAAATATGACACCATATATAAACCTTACATACCTAAACCTTATAAGTATTTTGGCATAATCATTAGTACGCCCAACACACAAAGGGGTATCATATTAAAACCCGGGACAACATTGCGCATGTGACATAATGTCTCATAATATACGAATGCGTATAATACTTAGTTGAGATGGTCTAAGGTGTAATATCCATGCGCTATTGTTGTTGAGTGGTAGAAGGTTTAGGGTGAATTTACATGAAGTGTAAATATGGTTTCTGAAAGTCGCAATTTGTCATGCTTTTAAGTAATTGTTGGGATTTGTGAAACACCAGTATAAGGTCGAAGGGTTCTTTTACAACCTCTTGACATACCTTCAGGTTTTCTAATAATAAAAGTTGGCCTTACCTTAGTTGCACCTCCTTTTTCTACATACAAGACTCTAAAACCTACAATAGTGGAGTTATATGGTATAATCTGTCTTTAGCCGCCATTTTTCAAGATGGCGGCGCGAGTCGTGGTCCCTCGAGGTCGCAAACTTAGCATCATACTTAGGATGCCCCAAGTCTAGACTCCTGCCTAATCAAAACTATTTCGCCTTTTGTACTAAAACACCTTCTTTATGTTTCTAATGAATAGCCTAAATAGCAAGAAGAGCCTACGGTGGAAACCACTTACAAAACCCGCCGTGTATAATACCGCTAGATGGTGAGGAAACGGACTAAAAAAACAATTCCATTAATGATATGCTATGTATTCAAGCATCAGTACTTCAGCTAAAGGTCTATTAGGCCAGTGGCTGAGGACACAAAGGGTATGAGTAGCCCAAAAATTTTGAAATTTTAACACAAAGTTGGAGATTTCTTACTAAAACTAAATCTCATTTAAAACGCCTTTGAAGGTCCGGAACATTATAAAAAATTTAAATAACAATAATTATTTGCTATAACTTAACTACAACTTGCTATAACTAAAAACTGCAAAAGTGGTGTAAACTGAAAGACATGTCAAGTGATTAATTGTAAATGATATCCCAAATTTGCAACCCCTTTATCTGATCGGAACCATATTAATTTTGAAATTTAAGTAAATTTTGCCATCTTTTAGAAAAAATTACAAAAATGTTGCAAATTATGAATTAAGTTTAAAATAATGTTTCGAACCTGCATGTCAATTTGAATAAAATTTTAGAGAACGGAAATAAGTTTTGTACTAAAAATAGCTGATAATTTTTTTTATAGAGGGTCAAAATAATAAAGAAAATGTTTCGAAACAGTGTTACAAATTTCTTAAATATTATTATAAGCTGTATACTTTAAATTTGCAACCTCACGGGCATCCCGGAAGATCGACGAATTTTTCGACGAATGTAATCGACGAATGTAATGGCAAAATTTATTTAGTTTTCAAAATTAGTATGGTTCCGGTTGGAAAAAGAGGTTGCAAACTTGGGATCTTATTTACAATTAATCACTTTAGATGTCTTTCAGTTTACACCACTTCTGCAGTTTTTAGTTATAGCAAGCACCCGTCATGTTTTTCAGTTTGCACCATTTTGCAATTTTTTTGAAAAGGGACGGATTCTTGTTTTTTCCAAATGGGTTGCAAAATGGGACTTAATTTTAGCAAATGTATATATACAATGTATACCAAGTTTATGCCAAAATTTGAGAACCTTTGAAATTTTGTTAGAACAATTGACTTTGAATATTGGAGATTCAAAGTCAATTGTTCTGGCCTATTTATAACAATCCAATGAATATAACCTTTTTGTAGAGAATTTTATGTGCACTACTTGATCATTTGCGCTAAAGTGAGTCTATACCAATATATTTTACAAAAATCATATCATGTTTACAAAATTGCGGCCAAATGAGGGATCGATATAACGTGCAAATTTTGTAGAAACAGAAGATATTAAAATAGGGAGACAAAAGAGGATAAAATTTACTGCAGGTTGTCTCCATTTATTTCCACCAAAAACCCTCGACAACTAGCCTATATTTACTAAATTAAATGTTTTAAAAATACTATTTTCTGACCTATTTTTATCGATCGCATTTTCGCAAAAATCTTGAGATTTATTCATTTAAGGTAGCCTAAATCCAAGTATCAGCGGCAATTTCACCTAATACGATTGGGCACAATGACCATATCAATTTGTTACCGACTAAAGATATTTGTTACCGTCTAACTCGTTTCCCTGAAATGAAAATATTGGTAAATTTTAAAACATTTTTGAGTCATTCTTGTTGATTAAGCATATCCATTTTACAATAATATAGCTTTTTAATTCAATTGTAACACATACTTATATAACGTGAAAGGGAAATTTTTGTTGCAGTCTCCCATGGCATCGGGCATGCGTGGAGGCCTGGATTCGCCCGTTTGTTTTCCAATATCCAACGGAACCGGAAGCAGCCAATTTATGCCACCGATGAACCCCAGCTATAGCAAACTGGAATCACCCTTGCCGCCTCCGCCACCACCTCCGGCTAGTTCGGTGCATACAAACTACATGCAGGTGCGGCTCGTTTTGCACGTTGCACGAAATCGATTATAAATATTTCGCGACGTATTTGCTATTTCCTAAAGGTTTTAAATTGTTCTGCATGGTCGGGATCTGCATGATCCCAGTATTAAGTTATAATAATTCATATATATATATATATATATATATATATATATATATATATATATATATATATATATATATATATATATATATATATATATATATATATATATATATATATATATATATATATATATATATATATAGCTTTGAAGTTCTTTGCTATTCATATTTGTTTTGTGAAAAGTAATCTTGGGTTTGTAGCATTTCAAATAGCAAGTAGACGAATAATAAGGAAGATACACTTACCAGTTCTATATCTGGACATACACACGGAAATGAACCACTTAGAAGTTGTACAAGTTCTTTCACCTTTATTGAGGATCTTCAGAGTGGTGTACGACCTGTTTAATTGATCATTTATACTTGAATTTAAAATATTAATACTTCAAGTTTTTGACGGAACTCAAATTCTTAGAATACACAAACCTAGTCTATTAATATTTTAAATTCAAGTATAAATGATCAATGAAACAAGTCGAAGAGGAACTAAAACATTTTACTTGTACTCGGTTGTACCAAATTACTGTGTACCGTACATTTTTTTTCAAAATACTGCCTGCACTAAGAAATCGGAAATGTGTTTTTCTACGTACCATTTCGGGTCCGCCATTTTGATTGTTTTGTTTCAGAAAAAAATTGTATTGAGTGACCTTAAACACCGCAAAGTTTCAAGTTTGAGACTTTTGTTTTGTTTTGTGTTGCTTGAGTTGTTTGAGAAAATTGGCGAAATATCTAAATAAACCTTTAAAAAAAATAAAATCGTCTTCTGTTAATTATAGCATATTTTAAAAAACAACGGAGTATTATTGATTGAGTTTATCGTCAAATATAATAATTAAAACAAATCGAAACTCACTTAGTTTCATCTTGGGGACACCGGAAAAATGAGAATCCACTTCCACGCTTTGTTGTGTAACCATCTACTGAACAATATACCGTAGGCCTGTTAATACAATTTAATCTCGCTTCACGTTTCTGGTCCACTCCATACAAATCACCACCAACCCAGCGAAAACCTGGCGCACTATGTATGCGTTGGCGTCCTGGTCTTCCACGGGCGGTCTGCGAGGAAGGGGAAGCAGAAGCGACACGCAATACCTGTGACACAACTTATATATTATTATATATTCTGTAAACTTTGGTTTTTGTAACCCTACGATATTGTTGCAAGGGGAAAAAACAACCCCTATAATATTTTTCATCACAACTTTTAACGCCTCGACATTTGTTTAAAAAATTTGAAATATTTTTGGTACCTTTACATAATTCATATGTCAATAAGCTGTCATCATCTCGATGGCGCAAATATATGCAGAGTACGCAGAAAAGGCAACTTTTGATTCGGGAAGGCTGCATGTGCTAACTGTTGTCGGTGGCACAATGTACTAAATTGTGGTTGTGTGAAGCGTGTATTTAGAGTTCATCAGACATGTGCTGTAGAGCATATGCCTAGCATTCCAGAGGTATCAAGTTTAAATCCCGCAGCTTCTGTTGTTACTTTTTTCTTTATTTTTAATTTAATCGTGTACTAAAATACGTGTACATGGCATAAGGTGTGCATGGCATAAGGAGCACCAGTTTTGTCATAATTACTTTTGCGGGCCTGGAGAATAAATATTTGACTTATCTTTGTAGACTTTTGTAAGGCGCAGTGGTAATGTTTTTGCCATTTATTGTCCGAATAAACAAAATCGGTGTCTCGGGAATTTTGGAGTCTCAGATCCAAATTTTTTATCAAAATAAATATTCATGATGGTGAATGTTTTTGCCACTCATGATCCGAGTCGACGGAAAATCGGAATCTCGGGAATTTTGGGGTCACAGATCGCGATTTCTTTGTCAAAATAAATACTCAAGATGGCTTCTAAGATGGCTCTCCAATTTTTTCATTTACTGTCCGATGCAAAAATATGTATCTCGGTGTTTTTGGGGTAGCAGATCACAATTTTTTGATTAGAACAAATACTCAAGATGGCAGCTCCAATATGGGTAATGAATTTTGTGATTTAAAGTTGGATTCGGCTCAAAACTTGTATCTCCATGTTTTAGTGTCAGCAGATCACGGATTATTTGTCAAAATAAATATTATTATATTAATATCGCAGTTCCGAGATTACGGACATTTTCAACATTAAATACCCGAATCTGCGAAGAATATCCTATAGAATGTCACATTTAAAATTTTTTCGCTAGTTTATTTATTGTTATCGATTAATCTAATACGCATAATAATAAATAAGGAATAACGTCACGATACAAATTATAAAGTAATAGATCACATTTCTAAAAGAGCTTTCAAAAGGGGCAGACATATGATTTGGCAGATTTCGCTTCGTTATTATTGTAACGGAACCACGGGAATTAAATTTATTTGCGGCGCTTAACTTAAAATATGTTATCAACCCCATTTACAAGCATCCGTGAAAACCACAAACGTGTTATTTAATATAGCAAGGGTGAAACGAGAAAACGAAATTTCAAATGCATAGTACAGTCAATTTCGATACGAATATACGAGTATTTCGTACAATTACCTTTTATACTACCTATATAATTTGATCGACTGCACTTATGTAAACATAAAGCAATATAACAATTTATAATAGTACTACTTATCTTGTCATGTTGATCCGATATAATTATTTGTTGGAACCAGGAAATCAAGTATAATTAACACATTCAGAATCTACTCTAGTTCTTTTTATATGTAGGTATTGGACGTATTTTTTAGTTTCATTACATTCGCGTTTACTAAACATTTGCCCCATTTAGTTATTTACCTAAATTTTTTCTAATAGTGTTTCTTTTCTTAGATTAATCCAAACCTCCAGTTAATCCTGATCTCCCTGATCTTCAATTTTTTCTTTATCCTGATTATTACAACGAGTGTTCATATTGATTTTAAGTTTAATAAAAATTTATTTTTCGTTACTATCCTTTTCGGCATAATATTATTATGCTGGCAGATTATCTGCTATGTAAGGCAATCAGCATTTTCATCAACTCTTCATTCTGAATTAAAAATTTCCAAAAAGTATCTTCTGAACGGACATTTTTGATTATTTTCATACGGTGTCTTGAACTGCAATTCCGGGAGCGTTGGACTTTTGTCTTGTGTTAGTTAACAAATATAAATTATTATTCCATAAAACCTCCCCATATACCCATCATTCCCAAATCCTAATCCCACCTCAATACCTTAACAAAAATCTACAACAAACGCACGAGACAATAATAATATATTTTTTTCTACAATCGCCTCAATAGTAGGCTTTTGCGCTTTCAATTATCAACGCAATGTACGCCATTTCCGATGATGACGTAATTGTCTCTTTAAAGCGGCAATAGTGTCAATTCCCGCTCGCTTCTTTATTATAAATTCCTTAGCAGGCGCTTGTCAGTCAAAAATGACACATTTGAAATAAATGTAGCTAACAAAAAAAAACTTGTATTACGAAACTTGAACACTGTATTAAGCGATTGTAGAAAAAATGTTGTATGTATTACGAGCACAAACTGCCATTGCCGCTTTTGAAAGAAATTTCTTTCGCAAGCGGCAATGCAGTACTTTGCGCTCTTAACACACAAATTATTTAAACTATTATATAATATTAATAATAATAACAAATATTTAAACACTCAAATCTAGACTTGGGTATAAAGTCACTAGTAAATACAAAAGCAGAATACTTAACAATAATAACGGGCCTCATTAATGTTTGTAAATTACGTGACCATACTTTATACATATATTAGGCAACTTACATATTATACAATACTAGGGAAATGACTAATGTGATGATATGTATTTATATACATATGATCATTATATAATATGATATACGTATATCATAATTATTTATTATGTTATTTATCTCATTATAAAGTCACGTGGTTTAAAATCATTAATGAAGACCCGGTACCAGTTTTTTTTAAATTTTTATCCTACTAATATCATCATATGGAAAATAGTCCATATGGTATTATGACAAAATCACCTACCTCGGTGGTTATTTCCATGCGTTTTAAGCCCCACCTGAATATCACGAATGCACAATTTTCCATATTTCTTAGGTCCGCGTGCGCGTTCCCGTATGCGCGGGAAAGTTTTTTTTCTTCTGGTTTTTGAATTGTTTTTCTATTTTCTCAGTCCCCGATAAGTTTCCGATAGGAACGATGAACGTAGAGGGCGCGTCAAGCGCTACAACTTTGCCCTCATGACTTGTCGTAAATGCAAGGATTATCGATTAGGGCAAACTTTTCCGTAGCAACATTTTGTTGTAATTAAATAATTCAATTGCAACGTGTTTTTACTAGTTCAATAAAAAAATTCCTACCCCCCCACAAACCGAATAAAGCCCTAAATAAATATATTCTAAAAAATAACTAAAATAATACTAAAAATATTAAATATTAATGTCCAAGTCAGTGGCGTCTTTCGCGAGAGGGT
>CAXKVY010014381.1:0-17441 GCA_964058915.1 Tetropium fuscum
CGGCCAAAATGTCGCCTTGTGAATACTCACGGGTCCGGAATACAAGCTACTTTCGGTAGTCGGATTGTGATCCTAAATGGGGCTGCGAAAGTTGGCCGACTCCTGGAAGTCTATTATAATAACTCACCGCGTGGAAATTTGACATCGCTACAAAGGAATATTGTTTATGAATTGCCGAGCAAATTGCGGACAAATTTGTAGCCCCATACTCTCCATTGATCACGGTATCAATTCGCGGAATTCTGCAATTTGCCTTGAAGCGGTATAGCGTGTGTACTACCGAGAATACCGGTGCCTGAGCATCTCTCTAGTTTTCAGGAACATAATTTGTGCATTAATTTAGACACGGCGCAGTATCTTGCACTATACATAGGCGTGCTTTTGTGTCATCAGGATAATGCATCTGCTGGGGATTATTACACGTTCCTTGTAAATTAATGCTCACTTATATCCGGCAGGTTATAATATAGTTTCTCGTCGTATGCAAGTGGAGCGTCCTGGAAGCGACAATCAACTTGATGGCTGCGGAGTGCATGTCTTGCACAGCAGAGTGGCACTAGCAATAGCTCTCCAGGATTACCGCTTATCCGCGGCTCTAGTGGACATTTTGGACTTACCTGGGCTTAAACACAGAAGAAATACATTGCTTAAAACTCAGGACGGCCAGTTAATACCGACGTTTTCGCATTTCTTCAAATTACATTATTCTTTCGAATGGACATATTACTTGTGTTTGGACTCCATTTATACAATTAAAATGGTGATATTGAAATGATGACTTACTTCTTTTATCGAAAAAGTAGGTACCTCAGACTAAGATCTTAAAATTATCTACAAAAATGGTCTTTATGATTTCTTTTCTAAAAGTCACCATTTCTGAGATATCGCGATTGTAAAAGTCACGTTATACATGATATGCACATTATGGTGGAGCGAATATGACCGAAATTTTCTTTTTCTTTCTGATTCATTGACCTATATAAGGAATTGCTGCCTTTTGTAAGTGGTAATCACTGAGTAAAATATGGATTTGCTACGAAATCATCTTTGGCTGCCCAACCGGCCCTGAATTTAGAAAAATAAATAAAATTTTATTTATGTTAAAAATGTAAGCAGCTTATTTCCATAAAGAAAAGCAATGAAATTTCGTTTTCTTTAAGAAACAACCCAGAACTCACCACGTGGAGTTATGTAACCATCACGTGCATCAAACCCACATACTGCAGCTGATGCTTGTTACTAATTTGACGCAGCGTTCGACTGCCTGAGAGTGGCAGGGGAATTTTAAAATATCAATTTCTGGTGGGACCTCTAAAATCATTTCTTTAAGCTCATTGTCAGAAATCGATAATGTTAGAGGAGGCTCAGTAATTGTTAGTGATTGCCAACCAATTAAATCTAATAATTTTCAGCGATTATATTATAATAATTATAATATAATCTTCAGCGTTGTAATAATTGAAGACGGGAATTTTAAATTCGCGAACTTTTGAATTTGCTTTTGTTGTTTGTCTACATTTTAATAATCCTCTTAGACCTAGCTCTCTTACTGGTTTCCGATCATCAGACAACATAGCCAACAAAACATTTTCAGGGTGACCAAAATACCTTTCTTGGGTGACCAAGTTCCTTTCTAGTACCGGATCGATATTTTTTTTAAAATTTTTTGATAAGAACCTAGACCTTTGAATAATGCCAAAAAAAATTTGCTACCATTCCGACAAGAAGGTTTTGTATAAATTTCAAACCACGTAACAGCGTATACTTTAATAACATACTCTGTTAAAATTTTGAGACTAGGCGATGGATTCTCTGTTGACACATATAATCTTAAAATTAGATTCAGAAATTGCAGTACAGATTTCATAAAGGTATTGTTGATCGGTACTTAGGTCTTCCATAGTAATTTCAGGTAAAGTGACTTCTATTTTTTCAAAATTTATCACCGGCATCTTTTCGCAAGTTGCTTTCCAATTTCGCCGCAATATCCTTTTGGCCCACTAGTTTTTCCGTCTAAATCTTGCAACGAATGACGCAATGGCAGTTCATTAGCGTGTAACAAACAAACGAACCATTGTAAGCTTCGTCCCAGAGAAAGCTCAATTAGTCTTAAGATCCCATTTTTAGAACCGGTGTTCGCAACCGTGCCATCACATCCAATAGCTTGTAGTTCAGAAAGACCGATATTTTTTTCTACAAACTCTAAAATACTTGTTTTAATACTTATCAAATTACCAGAACGAGGAGTGACGTGACCTAAATACATTGATCCGGGTTCCGATACCAGTACAACGTGCTCTTCTGTTATAGTCTTCCTTGAGACAATTCCTTCTTCTTCCAATTGAGTTAAGGTTCTGTTCTTACGTCCGTCAAAATAAATCCCATATAATAATGACTGGTTTTCTTAATCTTTCTTTTTAAGATCAGTACGAGCTTTCACTCTTTCCCTTCTTATTTTACTGCGATCGACTATTTTAGATATCCTCTTTGGTCAAAATTCCCATGTCTTTTAAGGCTGCATTCACAAGAATTGCAGCAGATCTATCCAAGACCCCAGTTCTGTCACAAGCTTGAGCTAAACTTGGAAGTTTTATTCTCATTTCTTCAAAATTAGAAAGTTTGGACTGACGCTCACTATCTTCTTCTATTGCCTGCAACTGATGTTTTTTTTCTGTTTTCTTGCTTAGTTTTACGTTCCATCCGCTTCTCAAGTACTTTACTAGCCTTAAGGTCAACTTTGCCTATTGCCATTTTTCTAGTAGTCCTCTGATCCAGTAAAAAATCTCGTTCAGCTAAGGGAACTTTAATTTTGCAGGTACAACTTGAAAAACCTTTACATTTACATAAGGACATAAGGCGATATCGAAGAGCCTTTTCTCAGCTAAATTTCTAAACATAACAACTTTGTTTTTCACACTGATATTACCATCTTTTTTGAGAGGTTTTTTTATATCGCGATACTTATTGTGGTATTCTCTTATTTTGTGGAGTATCTGCTGGTCCGATACAACAGATTTTGAACATTTTTCCCATAAAGTTCGCAAGTCTCTTATTAACGGCGAACACACTACAGCCAAACTAGGTTCTTGCTTATTTGTTTCTATAAGTTTTTCTCGAATAAACAAATAATATTTAATAACGTCCGCATACGTTGGCAAGACATTATCTTTAAAAGTTGCTGGTGCACCAAACACGGGACACAATAATACATCAGATTATTATTTAAGTTATACTATTGCAAATAACTTAAAAACTGTCAAATTTTAAAGCCGTTTTGGCAGCCAAAGATGACGTCACATCAAACCCAGATTTTGCACAGTAATTTACATGTACAAAAGACAACTTTTCCGCATATAGGCATTTTGAATTTGAAAAAAACGTTTTTTCGCTCCACCCTAATGCACATATATATGCCACGTATGTACATTGTCAGGTACGTAACACAAATAAAAATGTTATGTCCATGTTGAGTAACAAATTGACAATTGCAAATATTGCAGTGAAACATGCTCAAAATGACGCAGACGTCCTTATAACTGAAACAGCAATAGAAAAATATAATGCAACAAACACAACAATTGTAGTTGGTGAAGATGTTGATTTGTGAATACTACTGACTGCAAAGACTCCTGAACTTTTACATTTACTTGAACATTTACTTTCTGAAACCTGGAAAACCTTTTTTTTTTGACTTATTTTGTAGACTTTATAATTATGAATCATTTCGATAGGAAATTTGATTCACTACAAAAATTGTATTATGTGTATACCTATGTATACTAAAAATGTAGTTTTTGAGTTACAATTAAAAAACTTAAAAGTAGACAAAACCACATTCTCAAAAATCCAAGCCTAAATTTAATAGTCCCGTGAATTTATCATTTTTGAGGTACAATTGAACATATGGAACAATAAAATACCTCGAATTAGTGTCATATTCAGTTACATATTTAATAGTCTATTTATACCTTTTATATTGATAGTAGTCTAATGGAATCATGGAAATCCATATATTCTAGATATCTATATTTTCCGTCCTGTAATTCCATATTAATATTCACCAAAATTTGCAGTAACAAACTTATAGCGCTGAAGTAGAGCTTACATATTTACGAAAATCAATAACAAATAATTAGGTACATATCTCAAGCACCTTGCCTGGCTAGAATGGAAAACCCGAGTTCGGAACTCGCGATTACTTCGAAACTATAACAGCAGCGCACTGTTTAACATACTCCCGCAACTCCAAACTCCCGCCACAACTATACCAATCAGTGCATCAAGAGCTAAAATTCAGCGTAGTCTACATTTAAACCAATCTTATTTCGTTTCCACTTTTGTATTCTAAGGGAATAAATTTCGTTATAAGACTACTTTTCTTACAACCGAGATAAATTCGATTTGTCTGAGTGAAAATAGTAACAAGGATTGGTGGCAGTAAATGGAATATATACGCACCGTCCTTATTCCTGGAAGATAAGTCGGTTTATTACTTTGGACGATCTTGGCGTTATTGTATTTGGCATGTTGAACTTTGTACTTTAATTATATAAATCTGGTAGAAATCTATACATATCCAGAAAAAGAAGGGAGATATGTTTTCGAAAAACGATATTAAGAGCCTAGTATAAATAGTGTTTTGCTACTCCCATACTTTAATTCATTTATTAGACATTCCCTACTATATTTTAATGATATTCATTACGATACAAATATTACAAATTGTCCATTATGACAAATGTCTATCCATGCTCGTGTCTTAATAGCCATCACTAATGGTAGTTGCATAATATACTATTTTGAAAACAAAGTAGATTTAAATTATATTTTTTTCTATATTATATTACAACCATTTCGTGAACAACTCCCGCGCTATCCAAACCTTGTCGTACTGGCTAAAATCAACATCCACACAAAATTCTAACTTGTTATCTCTTCATTATCATAATAATCAATATCGTACGTTTATAAGAAATCTACAACTTCTAGACATAAATGAACCTTATTATATGCTATATAAATCCACGGCACGAAGCTATGAAGTGCACGAAACTTCAAAATTAATTCCCATCTTATGGAATAAAACTTCTTTAAAAGAAATTTGACTCTAAATAACTTTATAATCCACATGCCGGGTCGGGATCTCTCATAAAACTTTTCAACGCCCCAAATTGCCATTCACATGAACCGAAAATTCATACGTTGTTTCTATGGATTATGTTATGTAATATACATTCTGGATCTCTGTCATATTCTGCGACGTGAATGGCTGAATGACGATCGAAAGAACCAAAATTGCCGTTCATACAGGGGCAACAATTTATTGTGAGTTTTAATAACGTAAATAACATAAATCTCAACCGTTTCATAACAGATCATTACACTTACTGATTACATGAAGTCAGTTTTAACACATAATTATTTATAGTTTATTTAGTACATAATATAGTAAATCACCGCTGCATCCAAGTGCACTGCCAACTTTGACGATAACCCTACTTTTATATAGCTATTCTAAGGGGTATGGCACACAGCTTGCGGCCGCACATAAAAATTTAAATATCAAAGCAGACCTCCGAGATTGCTCTGTTGAACATATATAAATCGTGGTCTCAAACTTTTTTCATTTTAGTTTTGGTTGTCTAGGAGGTTTCTGCCACTCTTTCATTTGCAAGAAAACCATTATCGCGGACATAAATACGAATTTCATCAGAAATCGATGCCCTTTCATTGAATTACATATACCCCCATATTTTTTTTCATATAAATATAATAACTCATCTGTACAAATATCAATTTGATAGATGGAATTTTATTACTTTCCTTTATTTATTATAGCTTACAAAAAATATCTCACGGCTTTATATCTAAAATGAAACGAACGACCTAATCGATACGTATTTCCGAGAGATTTGTTTTATATAAAAGATGTACCAATATTTCTTTTTGTAAATAGTACATCGAGTAAACTCTCATATTAATGAAAATAATTAATATACATTAAGAGCAGAAATCGAGGTACGAAGTATCCGCGAGGGGCGCTAGTGTATTATTTTATTATATAATTGTGGAAAATATGCAGTGAAAAAATATTTCTCACCTCTGTTACCGCTAGACGTTAATAGATGTCGCAACTACAGCTTTGTACAAGTAATTCTCTGGCTTATAATTGAACTCAGGCCAATTATCTGGCTGTTTGCTGTTTTCAATTATAATTTTCTTTTGTATATTTAAGCCAGCCATCAGGTAGATTAATCCGTTTTAAATTTGGAAAAATATTTTACTATTGGATCCGGTTCATTATATATATCAGCATCTAACTTATAATACCTATTTTGGGCTGTTATACGTAAATCACAGCAAAAGACAGCACAGAGTTACCATCACCAGAAAACCTGAAAATTTCTAAATTATGTATTTATGCACGTATATTTATCACAAATAAACTGATCAACTTCGACAAACGTCGAAAAAGACCAGTCTTTACATGTCTTGACGCGGATTTGGCGCAATTTTACGCCTTTAAACCATGATAGGAGTATAGGTCTTGCGCAAAAGAGTCAAGTTTTAAAATTATGGTTCTACAACAACCTGTATATTAACCCTGTATAATGACTAACGTAGGTAAACATTTAACAAAATCCTGAATATGGAAGTTGAAATTAGACATTTTAACTACAGTTTTATTTTATCAGACATTTTTCTACAAAATATGAGATCTTAAATTTCACCCAGTGTGTGGGTGTGTGTAAGAAAATAGAAACCAGATAAGCGGCTTATACTTTACCCAGTAATTCGTGGACTCTATAAGTAATATTTCTTACCGCATCCCCGGGAATGGTAAAGCAAGGATTTCACCTACCTGAAAATAAAAGAAAAATGTTTAGGGTATGCATTAGGAGCAATAAAAACGGAGCAAAAATAGCAGCCCATATTATATCTCCCAGTATTACTTGAAATTATATTGTTAGAAGTTAGCCCTTTCTCAAATCGCTCTTTTTTAAATGCTCTGATAAATCACGAGTCGGAATAGCACGTTTGCCTAAATGTCTGAAATTAAGAATAAACCCAGCGGATTTATGAAAGCACTATGAAAATAGATTTCAGAACTAATTAAGGGGTTTTATTTTCTTCCTTTGAAGCTGCTTTTGTTCCTCGAGCTAGTTTATGACTCGATCGATAGATTTCAGATTAGGAATCATAAAAGTATGAATAGTGTAGTAAAAGCCGCAGTTTCAGAGAATACCGGAGGTAATTATTGTAGAAGACTTCGATCAATAGCAACATTTTTAATAATTCATGAGACATTAAGTTTGAATGTTTAAATGTACCTTTTGATGGTCACTATATAAAATAATCATATACGTATCTACTTAGTGACCATGCTATTCATATAATATCATTAGGATGAACAAATCATATTACATACACTTATTTTCCAACTTCATTTAATATAGACTACGAAATGCCAGGAAAAACCTTGTCTTGTCTTGAAATGACCTTGAGATAAATGTCACTTATTCCACTCATTTTGAAAAGAGAACTTTCATGGTCTTACTACACTGAACACCTCTCGAACACCTATTAGGCAATCCACCGTAAGCAAAATCGTAAAAAAAATAATATAATGTGAGGAATAATTATACAAGAGGTCGACCTGCAGTTGATAAATGTTGCAGTTGATAAATGTTTTATTTGCAGTACAGGAAGATCAACATAAACCTAGTCGGGAAGTCGCATCAGACAATGAAATTTGTCAGAGTTCAGTTCTGGAATATTTAAAATAGAACAAATGGTATCCCTATAAACTACAATTAATTCACGAGCTAAATGAGGATGACCATGATCGCAGAATTAAATTCTGCGAGAACATGATGGATCGATGTAATACCGATCTCCTAATCCTGACACGCATTGTCTTCACATTCAAGGAACGTTGACTGGTGAAAAATATATGAATTTTCTGGAAAATAATTTGATTCCCGCGCTTACGGGGCCCAATAGAGTGGCCAGCTAGATCTCCCGATAGAAGCCCTCTAGATTTTATCTTGTGGGGGTTACCTAAAATCTAAGGTATATCTGAATAGACCTAATAATATTGAGGAATCACAGGATAGAATTTGCACTGATATTAGATCAATCCGACCAAAGTAGTCCAGGAAGTTTTACGCGAGTTCGAATTGCGCCTTGGATATTGCCAACAAGTGAATGAAGGACGCTTTCAGCACTTAATTTAAATCAATATGTTATTTTAGATCATTTGTTGGTGCAATAAATATTTAGTATTAAGAAAGATTATGATGTTAAATCGCCTTTTTCTCGAAAATATTATTATGTCTACCTAAAATTTTATACCGCTGAAAATAGCAGAAAAAACTGCACCAGATAAGTGAATATAAAATTAAAATCATTCAAATTCATTCAAATAATTCAAAATCCGGGTGTTTTCCACAAAGAATCCGGGTGTTTTTCAAAGTGTCCGGGTGTTTTCCACAAAAGTTGATACGTTCGATTATATATATATATATATATATATATATATATATATATATATAATTTATTATATATATATATATATATATATATATATATATATATATATATATATATATATATATATATATATATATATATATATATATATATATATCTATATATATATATATATATATATATATATATATATATATATATATATATATATATATATATATATATATATATATATATATATATATATATATATATATATATATATATATATATATATATATATATATATATATATATATATATATATATATATATATATATATATATATATATATCAAGGATGAAGGAAATGCGACATCCAGTCTCAAGTCTCAATTATATATTCCTAGGCATAGGCCCCACCTGCGCCTCGCCAAACTGCAAAAACGAGGCCGCCCCTAAAACAAATTGTCCGAGCATATGTTCCTTGCGAAATATGGAATATTTCACGTAATTTATGACGATACAAGGCAATTAAGACGAGACAAAGCATCTAGACAGCCGTGACAGACAGGGGATGAGTGGTGGAGTGCGGCGGCACCCCCCACGGCCCCTCTACTTAATGGATGTAGAAGTTGGCGTCTGGTGACAAATGAGTGTCGGTGACGTCATTAAATACAGGTCGTTAGCGACCCGCAAGATGGACGCTATAATATACATCATCCTGCAGGATACTTACGAGTTAGACACAACATTAGCGCGCATAAAAGCCTGCCTAAGGACTATCTGAAATACTTCTCGAGTGCGTGAATGCCGCAGCGGCCTCTCGTAAAGTTTAATTTGCTCTTCAAGTTTGCATTTCGACGATGTATAGTGCACGCCAGATGGAAATTAATTATCCAAAAAGGATCTGTCATACCTCACCTATCTACGTCTTACATGTAGAGACACATGTCTCACATGGAGAGAAACACATTTGTTATTGAAACCCATGTTTGATATTACCAATAAAAAAAGGTCTAGGCACGACAATTTACTTAAAACACTGCAAGCTGGGGGGTTAACCACTTGGGAAATTTGTACACCCTCAGGAACTCAGCAGGAATTCAAAGGGAACTCATATGGAATTCAGAGGATCTCAGAGGAACTCCTTTGCCGCCATATTTCATTCTTTTAAATTCTTGCATTATGGAGAAAATAAATAAAAAGAATTTCTTTAGGGAATAAAAAGAACTTTAGAGGGCTGTAACTTGGAGGGGAAGAGGTATTGGAAAAAAATTATATGAAATGCCCCCCATTTCTGAAAATTCACCTTTTAAAATATTTCGCATCAATTGTTATTTTGTTTGTTGTTATTTTTATATTTATTTTTTTTAAATAAATTTAATTTATTTATTATTATTTACTTTTAATATTTAATACAGATTTATTTGATTTTTACTTAAGTATATGTTTACTTTGTTACCTTTTACCTTTCATACCCTGGCTATGCTCGTTCGGGCATCATGTATGTCATAGGTGAGTTGAGAAAGTTTTTATTAGAGACATCTAGTGGAAACTCTTTAAACTACTATTTTGTACCTATCTCAATAGTGGGATCTAGTGGAAGCTACGAAAAGCATACATCACGCAACATAAAGAAGGCAAATGTAGCACGTAAAAATGTATTGATTTACACACGTAAATAACGTAATAGAAAACAAATAAACAAGCATTAAATTATTGTAACGATCTTTGTAAAAGTATTGGAAATAATTACCTACTGAAACCTTTCATCAAATATGGAAATTCCTATTTATATGGCATAGAAAACAATCGTTCTATTTGTATGTGAATTCAACAAATGTAATACTGCGTATATAAACGGTTCTATGCTATCGATCTATTTTCTATAGAGATCTAAATCTTTAAATCTGTAAGAACTCATTTAGAAAAATTGCTATTATGCAGGTAAGTGAAATAGTTTCATCAAGCTTTGTGAAGCTCTTATATACTTTACGTATTAGTCATGCCTTATTTATGAAATGTTAAGGTACCTAAATAGTTTTATTTGAAGCTTCTGGGACTTTTACTTTGAATTTCGTTGCTTCTGTTGCTGCCTGGAATAACTCATAGGATTGCTTCCTGCAACATCTACACGGTTTCTACAACGACGAGCATAATGGAATTTTCTTCTGTTCCACATTTGAAGCGCAGTTCAATCTGTTGTTTGTCGATGCAAAAAATGTGTAGATGTTGGAGGTTAACAATTCGAACAATTATTGAAAAAATTCTCCGATAAAATTAAATCATTTCAAAACATCAAAACGGGTCTTATTTTTTTTCTCTAAAACGACCCATCGGAGAGAAATAACGCAACAGAGCTTTTTGTTCTAACTTGAACAAGGAAGTCAAAGAATATTAATTTGAAATAAATCAGTGGGGTACCATCATTTTTTCCTTCACAAATATCAATGGCAATACCCGTACGCACGCCACTGTAAAAAATCACAATAAAGAAGTTTACATTGGAAAATAAATATCTTTATAAATTGTTACTTCTCACTAAATTTCATTGCAATATTACAAGTCGTTTTGAAAATATTAATGTCCATGGTTTTTGTAAAACTTCACCAGTCAACGTTTATATTATATTATTTTTGGGAGATCCATCGACTGGTAAATTTTCCCGATTAACATCTAAAACACCCTGTATATATATATATATATATATATATATATATATATATATATATATATATATATATATATATATATATATATATATATATATATATATATATATATATATATATATATATATATATATTTATATATATTAAGCGTTAAGCGATAATAAGTTGGTGAAATGTAGCCATTTTTTCATATCCAGCGGACACATTAAAAGCCTGTATATATGTTACGATAAATAATCTGGAACGAGAAGTATTATAATAATTAATCCATTAATCAGGGTGAGTCGTGGGCTGAAATGGCAGCGTGAGTTATGTCGGTTTTCGGCCTATTTGGGAGACTTGGGATTATTTGTAATTTGAACGTTACATACTTGAGCTGGTGATTAATTATTAATATGGCTGTCTATTTCTAAGGTGAGTGCATTTTACGCTGATGTACCTGTGCATTTGGCAGATACTACTTCATATAAGAATTGCTTAGGCATTTTTATGAATATGAAGAGCTTCTCATGAGTGAAAAATATATCCATTAAGAACGATGGTCTTATAATGCTTAATATCTGTAACATATGTAACAAATTATCTCTTCATTAGTGTATATTCGACAGCAAGTGTATATGTGCTATATTGAATTGTGCACTAAGATAAAAAATTATATATTTTTGGATACAAGACAGTGATAACGACAAATCGTTATATAATATGCTAGTGAAACATGGACGTTAAGTAAAAATGAGCAAGCAAACAAACGAGAGTGCAGATATGGAACAGAAAAATACTGAAGAAAATCTTTAGAGGTAAAAGTAATGAATATGGATGAGTTAGAAGAGCAAAAGAAGAAGTAATTAGTCTATATAATAAGGAGGCAAATATAGTGTGATAAAAACTGAAAGCTTATGGTGGTGAGGACATATTACTGAGAGAAAAATAAGTGAATATGGCTGGGTTAGAAGAACAGACGATGAAGTCTATGAGTCTATATAAGGAAACATAGTATGAGTGACAAAAACTCAAAACTTGACGTGGTTATGACTCATTACTAAGACAAAAATACTGAGGAAAATCTTTGGAGGTAATAGAACTGAATATAGAAGAACATACGAAGAAGCAATAAATCTATATAAGGAGATAAACATAGTAACTGGTTAGGACACATTAAAATAATGCCAAAGTTAATAATATTAAAAATGATACTGACGAGAACAATTGGAGAGAAGAAGAAAAGAGGAAGACCGAAAGCAAGATGGAAACGGAGGTCGAAAAAGGCTTGCAACATCTGAAAAGAAATGGAGGCGCATAGTCAACCAAGCCATGGCCATCGCAGAGCTAAACTATATTATATTATATATATTCAGATACTTAAAATACATTCTTTTGGTCTGAAAATGTACTGGGTATTTAAATTAAAAATTGTTTTTTGCCATCTTTTGTATTTTAGGAGAGTTTTAATATTTGTTTTCAGAATATAATAATTCATCAAAAAGCAGGTCCACTAATGATTGTATGAGTTAAATCGGCAGAGGATATGTAAGATAAGGAGGGTATCAATTTTAGGAGACACCCTGTACAAAAACTTTGGTGGGCTTATACGAGTCCTCGTGCATGCTCAGCGGAATCTTATTTTGTATAATGTCGTCAAACCCCGCGAAAGCTGGGATAGGGCATAATCCGCGCGCCCTTTGATAGGGGAGTGAGCCGCGGAGACAAATACCTCACGCTTCCTTAGTGGACTAAGCGAGAGAGATGGATGGCATCCAAGTTGCTCCACTAAATTAACTTGGATTATTTAAATGCGGGCCTCCACCTAATAAACCTATGTCTAATTAGTCTTGATGAATACTGTTAGCAATTTTAGATTTATATCCTGCCAAGATCACGAAATAATTTCGCCAAGAGATGCAGCTCCGATATTATTAGCGAGATGGGTATCGCTACTGGCGTGTTCCAATTAGCAGGACATGCGGGGGATGTATAACTAATGAAATTGTAGGCGAATGCGAAGGTAAAGTATGATTTTCTTTCCGGTGATTAATGTTATGCCTTGACGGGAAAATTATACTCAAATAATCTATAGTTACAAGAGTTTCAGTGGAATTTGAGGACATGAGCCAACAAAGGTGGTGTTACAAAATACCTGCTCAATAAGAAAAGTAATTTGAATATTCCACCAATATACATATAAACAGTATCATACCCAATGAACAATTTTCATCAATTCAAGTAACTGTTAACTTTATAAGGGTTTTATGAAGGTTACAAGTTTATATTAAGATTTATACGGTTACTAATTGGTTACGAAGTTGTATAGTGGATATAAAGTTTTAGTGGATTTACTAAAAGGTCCAAGAGCTTTAAGGTTTACAAAGCGGTAAGAGAAACGTTTCCACCACCAACTTAAATAACTTATAGTATCGGCTGTTATAGGTTATATAATGAGTTTTTATAATAGTTCCAGTAACCAATTTATAAATCCAGTAGTGTTCAGTTCCCATACTGTTATTTGTTGCGAAAAATATAAAACTTGCGGCTCCCATAGAAATTGCAGTTCCCTTTGTCAAATCTGTAAAGTATTTGTGTTCAAGAACACTGCAATAAAACTTCAATATATCGTTGTAGTACATTTTGTAACCACAGTTCTTATTACAACACCATTGGTAACGTGCACAATCACACCCTAACCAAATTTTATTCAGTCGCATGATGAAGCATTTATGTGTCTGTACGTATTTGACATAAATTTTAGTATTAAAAAGGGGTGTAGTGGTAATCTATTGAGATCACCATGTAGCGGTAATCTATTGAGATCACCAGGTAGTGAGTTACACTACCTCTGAACGGAAACACAGTAGGAATACTTCAACAACGGTTTATTGAAAACCCAGTACATTACAATTACATTAATAGGTAGGTACGGTGAGACGTACAGCGATTGAATAATGACATGATTGAATAATGATTAGTTGACCTAGTTACACCGAAATATATATAATGTTTACCCAGGTCAGTACAACGGGTGTACGCAACCTAGTTCGCATTAGTTGTTTAGTAAGCCGGCCTTGTCCTATTCTCTATGTCGGTTCACGGTTGTCCTATGTCTCTATGTCCTATTCATTTATTGGTTGTTTGTATACATGACATAGTTTACCTCAAAGTAATAACATAATAAGAAATAAGATAATAATAATAATAATATTTTAAACCGTTCATCTTGCACCTGCTGCATCTATAAATCTACATGCAAAATTAATACATCGAGAATCCCAGAGTCTGCACCCATACTACAACCTACATACATACTCTTAGTGTCTCTTACATATACGCATATATATCACATCACTCGTCGTGTGTGATTTTATTTGAAGCTATCAGCTCCCATTCCAATGGTATTGCTCAATACAAAAGGACCAACTATGTTGATGTAAAATGTATGTTTAAAAAACGCGTGATTAACAGGCCGCAGGTGCGCCTTAATAAACAACACTTCCAAAACAGGCGGGTGGGTACCGATCAATAAACATCCAAGGTCGCACCCGATACCTACGACACTACCATAGACAGACTAAATATTATAATATTACTCTGTGACACCACCACAGACCACAGAACATATTTTCTTGGTATTTTTACATTCGTAACACTCCCGTGCGAATATTCTTTAGAGGGGGTACCCCTATGTAACCTGTAAGACATAATTCCAAATTCCAGATTCCAGGAATTCTCGTGATACTGTAGGTTTTGTAAAGATATGAATGTTTACCTTTATTTTTATTTATTTCTTTTTGTTTACTTCTCCGTGGATCATTACAATGCAATTCATTTGACAGAGTTATTTCTCGGGAAACCAGCGGACCAGGCCACAATCCATGAAAACATAAAATATACAATTACTGTTCTGTTGACATATATAATATACAAGTGTACTCACCGGGGTTCCTCTGCCCCCGAACCAGCACTCAGTACACCCTCCAGTAAAACGGCCAATACTATTCTCAGTCATATCATTAATATCTATTACTTATCTACTTGACTGGGTGTTATTCTCTATCAAACTTAATAAATTCCCAATGCTTCAGCGACTAGCTAGTGCCATCCTAAAAATAAGTAGAGGCTTCCCCGGATACACAATTGCCGCTAAACAAAAGGTATCCCAACGACAAGGTAACACCTTATCGCGTCATTCGAGTCGCAAACAAGATAACCCTAAACTCGTAAGACCAGCCACTCGAAGGCACGGCGCCCAAGACTAACATCTAAGGGTTTCCTTTATAATCACGCCCAACTCTATTCCCTATTTTTAAATAAGGTCAGGGCAGTGTCGCGCTCGTGTCGACACACACACACACACTGACTGACTGACTGTGTCGTTTCTCGTCTGCAGCTGGCCCCAGAATCTGACTAGTAAGCAATGTGAGCATTATACAAGAAAATATGAGAAGTAACTAAACATACATTCATTACGTTTTTATTGATAGAAGTATTAAATATTTTATTATTATTATTATTATTGTGTATTTTATAACAAATAATACTTTATATAAGATACGCGTTACAGTTTATGTAGGGGTTGGTTTTGAGTAGATCATTTCGTTGTTTACACGTTCTTACGAGCTTACGAGACAGTTATTATTATGGCTACTTCGGATTGTGGTAGTATTTTAAGACAAAATAATTGTGATACAGTGATTAATTCAGTGGTTAATTCAGTGGTTAATTCATTAATTCAACATTTTAAATCTGCAACCCGACTTCGTCAAAATCTCAAAGCATATGCATATCCTCAACCAGTAAAGACTACTAAACATTTTTGGTGGCTTGTTCATTTTTATATAATTTCTTTTTTTTTAATAGTTTTTAAGCCTGGCGATTGGTACTTGTCACAATGCATCAACAAAGCAACTGCATTTGAATCCTTACAAGGTTCCTGTGGGTCAACAATTACATTCACCTAACTTTAACCAACGGCTACAATATTGTCGATGGTTTAATGATTTTTCTCTGATGAGGCATGGATATATTTAGTACATTTATCGGGCTATGTTAAGAGTCAAAATTATTGAACTTGGGCTACCAAAAACCCACATAACTTCGTTGAAATGTCTTTACATCCTCAGAAGGTTGGTGTATGGGTAGAAAAATCAAGGCGAAGAATAATAGGACTAATTTTTTTTTCGGGATATAATAAATGGACAACGCTGCCGTGCAATTTTACAAGAAGCCCTCGACGATAAACTCCAACTTGGCTATTTCCAGCAAGTTGGAGCCCCAGCTACACTGCACTCTTAAGATATTTACATGAATATTATGATGATCGTGTAATTAGTAGGGGTTTGTGGCCTGCACGAAGTCCTGATCTTATACCCCTAGACTCTATCTGTCTCCATATACTTGAAGAGTTGGAGGCAGCAATTCAGCAAGAAATACAAAGCATAATGTGACGTAAATAAATTCCGTTCCATTATATTTCAAATATTTAAAATAAACCGTGAGATACCTATACTATGTTCTGCGATACTGAAACCACCTGTGTATGCCGCGAGCCGAAATGGCAGGGAAGAACTTTGAAATAAGCCACGCCACGCTACAAGAATCCTCTTTGGCCGTTTCATTTTGCTTTGTTCACATAGTTTGATAACGTATCAGTTATATTTTCGGTATAGTTCTGAGTGCTTCAGGAACTACAATATATATAATAATTAATCCTGTATATGTTCTACAGCTAAACCCTAGTAGCTGGAATACAGATTTCCGTACGGAAATTACGTCGATTTATACGACTTATTTTCTGCTGTGTTTCGACCTTGAAATAGGCTTCTTCCGTGTAACGACATGGAGGAAGTTAATTTTGTTTAAAGTTTATAAAAAATAAAAACATAAGTGCTCTATCCAACGAGAGAATGGACTTGCTTTGCGCATCGGCGACTAAAGAGGAGGGGCTCTGTAACGAGCTACGCAGGACCGTCATTCGAGACTACAAATACAAACTGTGAATAGGTAGGCAGTAGTAGGTACTTTATATAACTAGGTACCAGGTAGGTATCGGACCCAGGCGCCGGCCCTGGCTACCTGCTGAGCCAATGAAGACGTTGAGGGCGATGAACTAATGTTCTAAGGGGCGGAGATCTGACCAAAACAGACGAATTTTCGCTCGAGTGCAAGTCCATTCTCTCGTTGGATACAGTATAGTTATTGAAAACACGTTTTTGTTATTTCATATACAATAATCTGTTTTCGCGACAATCAAAATACTTTTTGTACACTAGAGACATGCAAATACCATTTTGTCCAACACTTTTT
>CAXKVY010014382.1:0-17853 GCA_964058915.1 Tetropium fuscum
GTTTTAATACTTATCAAATTACCAGAACGAGGAGTGACGTGACCTAAATACATTGATCCGGGTTCCGATACCAGTACAACGTGCTCTTCTGTTATAGTCTTCCTTGAGACAATTCCTTCTTCTTCCAATTGAGTTAAGGTTCTGTTCTTACGTCCGTCAAAATAAATCCCATATAATAATGACTGGTTTTCTTAATCTTTCTTTTTAAGATCAGTACGAGCTTTCACTCTTTCCCTTCTTATTTTACTGCGATCGACTATTTTAGATATCCTCTTTGGTCAAAATTCCCATGTCTTTTAAGGCTGCATTCACAAGAATTGCAGCAGATCTATCCAAGACCCCAGTTCTGTCACAAGCTTGAGCTAAACTTGGAAGTTTTATTCTCATTTCTTCAAAATTAGAAAGTTTGGACTGACGCTCACTATCTTCTTCTATTGCCTGCAACTGATGTTTTTTTTCTGTTTTCTTGCTTAGTTTTACGTTCCATCCGCTTCTCAAGTACTTTACTAGCCTTAAGGTCAACTTTGCCTATTGCCATTTTTCTAGTAGTCCTCTGATCCAGTAAAAAATCTCGTTCAGCTAAGGGAACTTTAATTTTGCAGGTACAACTTGAAAAACCTTTACATTTACATAAGGACATAAGGCGATATCGAAGAGCCTTTTCTCAGCTAAATTTCTAAACATAACAACTTTGTTTTTCACACTGATATTACCATCTTTTTTGAGAGGTTTTTTTATATCGCGATACTTATTGTGGTATTCTCTTATTTTGTGGAGTATCTGCTGGTCCGATACAACAGATTTTGAACATTTTTCCCATAAAGTTCGCAAGTCTCTTATTAACGGCGAACACACTACAGCCAAACTAGGTTCTTGCTTATTTGTTTCTATAAGTTTTTCTCGAATAAACAAATAATATTTAATAACGTCCGCATACGTTGGCAAGACATTATCTTTAAAAGTTGCTGGTGCACCAAACACGGGACACAATAATACATCAGATTATTATTTAAGTTATACTATTGCAAATAACTTAAAAACTGTCAAATTTTAAAGCCGTTTTGGCAGCCAAAGATGACGTCACATCAAACCCAGATTTTGCACAGTAATTTACATGTACAAAAGACAACTTTTCCGCATATAGGCATTTTGAATTTGAAAAAAACGTTTTTTCGCTCCACCCTAATGCACATATATATGCCACGTATGTACATTGTCAGGTACGTAACACAAATAAAAATGTTATGTCCATGTTGAGTAACAAATTGACAATTGCAAATATTGCAGTGAAACATGCTCAAAATGACGCAGACGTCCTTATAACTGAAACAGCAATAGAAAAATATAATGCAACAAACACAACAATTGTAGTTGGTGAAGATGTTGATTTGTGAATACTACTGACTGCAAAGACTCCTGAACTTTTACATTTACTTGAACATTTACTTTCTGAAACCTGGAAAACCTTTTTTTTTTGACTTATTTTGTAGACTTTATAATTATGAATCATTTCGATAGGAAATTTGATTCACTACAAAAATTGTATTATGTGTATACCTATGTATACTAAAAATGTAGTTTTTGAGTTACAATTAAAAAACTTAAAAGTAGACAAAACCACATTCTCAAAAATCCAAGCCTAAATTTAATAGTCCCGTGAATTTATCATTTTTGAGGTACAATTGAACATATGGAACAATAAAATACCTCGAATTAGTGTCATATTCAGTTACATATTTAATAGTCTATTTATACCTTTTATATTGATAGTAGTCTAATGGAATCATGGAAATCCATATATTCTAGATATCTATATTTTCCGTCCTGTAATTCCATATTAATATTCACCAAAATTTGCAGTAACAAACTTATAGCGCTGAAGTAGAGCTTACATATTTACGAAAATCAATAACAAATAATTAGGTACATATCTCAAGCACCTTGCCTGGCTAGAATGGAAAACCCGAGTTCGGAACTCGCGATTACTTCGAAACTATAACAGCAGCGCACTGTTTAACATACTCCCGCAACTCCAAACTCCCGCCACAACTATACCAATCAGTGCATCAAGAGCTAAAATTCAGCGTAGTCTACATTTAAACCAATCTTATTTCGTTTCCACTTTTGTATTCTAAGGGAATAAATTTCGTTATAAGACTACTTTTCTTACAACCGAGATAAATTCGATTTGTCTGAGTGAAAATAGTAACAAGGATTGGTGGCAGTAAATGGAATATATACGCACCGTCCTTATTCCTGGAAGATAAGTCGGTTTATTACTTTGGACGATCTTGGCGTTATTGTATTTGGCATGTTGAACTTTGTACTTTAATTATATAAATCTGGTAGAAATCTATACATATCCAGAAAAAGAAGGGAGATATGTTTTCGAAAAACGATATTAAGAGCCTAGTATAAATAGTGTTTTGCTACTCCCATACTTTAATTCATTTATTAGACATTCCCTACTATATTTTAATGATATTCATTACGATACAAATATTACAAATTGTCCATTATGACAAATGTCTATCCATGCTCGTGTCTTAATAGCCATCACTAATGGTAGTTGCATAATATACTATTTTGAAAACAAAGTAGATTTAAATTATATTTTTTTCTATATTATATTACAACCATTTCGTGAACAACTCCCGCGCTATCCAAACCTTGTCGTACTGGCTAAAATCAACATCCACACAAAATTCTAACTTGTTATCTCTTCATTATCATAATAATCAATATCGTACGTTTATAAGAAATCTACAACTTCTAGACATAAATGAACCTTATTATATGCTATATAAATCCACGGCACGAAGCTATGAAGTGCACGAAACTTCAAAATTAATTCCCATCTTATGGAATAAAACTTCTTTAAAAGAAATTTGACTCTAAATAACTTTATAATCCACATGCCGGGTCGGGATCTCTCATAAAACTTTTCAACGCCCCAAATTGCCATTCACATGAACCGAAAATTCATACGTTGTTTCTATGGATTATGTTATGTAATATACATTCTGGATCTCTGTCATATTCTGCGACGTGAATGGCTGAATGACGATCGAAAGAACCAAAATTGCCGTTCATACAGGGGCAACAATTTATTGTGAGTTTTAATAACGTAAATAACATAAATCTCAACCGTTTCATAACAGATCATTACACTTACTGATTACATGAAGTCAGTTTTAACACATAATTATTTATAGTTTATTTAGTACATAATATAGTAAATCACCGCTGCATCCAAGTGCACTGCCAACTTTGACGATAACCCTACTTTTATATAGCTATTCTAAGGGGTATGGCACACAGCTTGCGGCCGCACATAAAAATTTAAATATCAAAGCAGACCTCCGAGATTGCTCTGTTGAACATATATAAATCGTGGTCTCAAACTTTTTTCATTTTAGTTTTGGTTGTCTAGGAGGTTTCTGCCACTCTTTCATTTGCAAGAAAACCATTATCGCGGACATAAATACGAATTTCATCAGAAATCGATGCCCTTTCATTGAATTACATATACCCCCATATTTTTTTTCATATAAATATAATAACTCATCTGTACAAATATCAATTTGATAGATGGAATTTTATTACTTTCCTTTATTTATTATAGCTTACAAAAAATATCTCACGGCTTTATATCTAAAATGAAACGAACGACCTAATCGATACGTATTTCCGAGAGATTTGTTTTATATAAAAGATGTACCAATATTTCTTTTTGTAAATAGTACATCGAGTAAACTCTCATATTAATGAAAATAATTAATATACATTAAGAGCAGAAATCGAGGTACGAAGTATCCGCGAGGGGCGCTAGTGTATTATTTTATTATATAATTGTGGAAAATATGCAGTGAAAAAATATTTCTCACCTCTGTTACCGCTAGACGTTAATAGATGTCGCAACTACAGCTTTGTACAAGTAATTCTCTGGCTTATAATTGAACTCAGGCCAATTATCTGGCTGTTTGCTGTTTTCAATTATAATTTTCTTTTGTATATTTAAGCCAGCCATCAGGTAGATTAATCCGTTTTAAATTTGGAAAAATATTTTACTATTGGATCCGGTTCATTATATATATCAGCATCTAACTTATAATACCTATTTTGGGCTGTTATACGTAAATCACAGCAAAAGACAGCACAGAGTTACCATCACCAGAAAACCTGAAAATTTCTAAATTATGTATTTATGCACGTATATTTATCACAAATAAACTGATCAACTTCGACAAACGTCGAAAAAGACCAGTCTTTACATGTCTTGACGCGGATTTGGCGCAATTTTACGCCTTTAAACCATGATAGGAGTATAGGTCTTGCGCAAAAGAGTCAAGTTTTAAAATTATGGTTCTACAACAACCTGTATATTAACCCTGTATAATGACTAACGTAGGTAAACATTTAACAAAATCCTGAATATGGAAGTTGAAATTAGACATTTTAACTACAGTTTTATTTTATCAGACATTTTTCTACAAAATATGAGATCTTAAATTTCACCCAGTGTGTGGGTGTGTGTAAGAAAATAGAAACCAGATAAGCGGCTTATACTTTACCCAGTAATTCGTGGACTCTATAAGTAATATTTCTTACCGCATCCCCGGGAATGGTAAAGCAAGGATTTCACCTACCTGAAAATAAAAGAAAAATGTTTAGGGTATGCATTAGGAGCAATAAAAACGGAGCAAAAATAGCAGCCCATATTATATCTCCCAGTATTACTTGAAATTATATTGTTAGAAGTTAGCCCTTTCTCAAATCGCTCTTTTTTAAATGCTCTGATAAATCACGAGTCGGAATAGCACGTTTGCCTAAATGTCTGAAATTAAGAATAAACCCAGCGGATTTATGAAAGCACTATGAAAATAGATTTCAGAACTAATTAAGGGGTTTTATTTTCTTCCTTTGAAGCTGCTTTTGTTCCTCGAGCTAGTTTATGACTCGATCGATAGATTTCAGATTAGGAATCATAAAAGTATGAATAGTGTAGTAAAAGCCGCAGTTTCAGAGAATACCGGAGGTAATTATTGTAGAAGACTTCGATCAATAGCAACATTTTTAATAATTCATGAGACATTAAGTTTGAATGTTTAAATGTACCTTTTGATGGTCACTATATAAAATAATCATATACGTATCTACTTAGTGACCATGCTATTCATATAATATCATTAGGATGAACAAATCATATTACATACACTTATTTTCCAACTTCATTTAATATAGACTACGAAATGCCAGGAAAAACCTTGTCTTGTCTTGAAATGACCTTGAGATAAATGTCACTTATTCCACTCATTTTGAAAAGAGAACTTTCATGGTCTTACTACACTGAACACCTCTCGAACACCTATTAGGCAATCCACCGTAAGCAAAATCGTAAAAAAAATAATATAATGTGAGGAATAATTATACAAGAGGTCGACCTGCAGTTGATAAATGTTGCAGTTGATAAATGTTTTATTTGCAGTACAGGAAGATCAACATAAACCTAGTCGGGAAGTCGCATCAGACAATGAAATTTGTCAGAGTTCAGTTCTGGAATATTTAAAATAGAACAAATGGTATCCCTATAAACTACAATTAATTCACGAGCTAAATGAGGATGACCATGATCGCAGAATTAAATTCTGCGAGAACATGATGGATCGATGTAATACCGATCTCCTAATCCTGACACGCATTGTCTTCACATTCAAGGAACGTTGACTGGTGAAAAATATATGAATTTTCTGGAAAATAATTTGATTCCCGCGCTTACGGGGCCCAATAGAGTGGCCAGCTAGATCTCCCGATAGAAGCCCTCTAGATTTTATCTTGTGGGGGTTACCTAAAATCTAAGGTATATCTGAATAGACCTAATAATATTGAGGAATCACAGGATAGAATTTGCACTGATATTAGATCAATCCGACCAAAGTAGTCCAGGAAGTTTTACGCGAGTTCGAATTGCGCCTTGGATATTGCCAACAAGTGAATGAAGGACGCTTTCAGCACTTAATTTAAATCAATATGTTATTTTAGATCATTTGTTGGTGCAATAAATATTTAGTATTAAGAAAGATTATGATGTTAAATCGCCTTTTTCTCGAAAATATTATTATGTCTACCTAAAATTTTATACCGCTGAAAATAGCAGAAAAAACTGCACCAGATAAGTGAATATAAAATTAAAATCATTCAAATTCATTCAAATAATTCAAAATCCGGGTGTTTTCCACAAAGAATCCGGGTGTTTTTCAAAGTGTCCGGGTGTTTTCCACAAAAGTTGATACGTTCGATTATATATATATATATATATATATATATATATATATATATATATTTATTATATATATATATATATATATATATATATATATATATATATATATATATATATATATATATATATATATATATATATATATATATATATCTATATATATATATATATATATATATATATATATATATATATATATATATATATATATATATATATATATATATATATATATCTATATATATATATATATATATATATATATATATATATATATATATATATATATATATATATATATATATATATATATATATATATATATCAAGGATGAAGGAAATGCGACATCCAGTCTCAAGTCTCAATTATATATTCCTAGGCATAGGCCCCACCTGCGCCTCGCCAAACTGCAAAAACGAGGCCGCCCCTAAAACAAATTGTCCGAGCATATGTTCCTTGCGAAATATGGAATATTTCACGTAATTTATGACGATACAAGGCAATTAAGACGAGACAAAGCATCTAGACAGCCGTGACAGACAGGGGATGAGTGGTGGAGTGCGGCGGCACCCCCCACGGCCCCTCTACTTAATGGATGTAGAAGTTGGCGTCTGGTGACAAATGAGTGTCGGTGACGTCATTAAATACAGGTCGTTAGCGACCCGCAAGATGGACGCTATAATATACATCATCCTGCAGGATACTTACGAGTTAGACACAACATTAGCGCGCATAAAAGCCTGCCTAAGGACTATCTGAAATACTTCTCGAGTGCGTGAATGCCGCAGCGGCCTCTCGTAAAGTTTAATTTGCTCTTCAAGTTTGCATTTCGACGATGTATAGTGCACGCCAGATGGAAATTAATTATCCAAAAAGGATCTGTCATACCTCACCTATCTACGTCTTACATGTAGAGACACATGTCTCACATGGAGAGAAACACATTTGTTATTGAAACCCATGTTTGATATTACCAATAAAAAAAGGTCTAGGCACGACAATTTACTTAAAACACTGCAAGCTGGGGGGTTAACCACTTGGGAAATTTGTACACCCTCAGGAACTCAGCAGGAATTCAAAGGGAACTCATATGGAATTCAGAGGATCTCAGAGGAACTCCTTTGCCGCCATATTTCATTCTTTTAAATTCTTGCATTATGGAGAAAATAAATAAAAAGAATTTCTTTAGGGAATAAAAAGAACTTTAGAGGGCTGTAACTTGGAGGGGAAGAGGTATTGGAAAAAAATTATATGAAATGCCCCCCATTTCTGAAAATTCACCTTTTAAAATATTTCGCATCAATTGTTATTTTGTTTGTTGTTATTTTTATATTTATTTTTTTTAAATAAATTTAATTTATTTATTATTATTTACTTTTAATATTTAATACAGATTTATTTGATTTTTACTTAAGTATATGTTTACTTTGTTACCTTTTACCTTTCATACCCTGGCTATGCTCGTTCGGGCATCATGTATGTCATAGGTGAGTTGAGAAAGTTTTTATTAGAGACATCTAGTGGAAACTCTTTAAACTACTATTTTGTACCTATCTCAATAGTGGGATCTAGTGGAAGCTACGAAAAGCATACATCACGCAACATAAAGAAGGCAAATGTAGCACGTAAAAATGTATTGATTTACACACGTAAATAACGTAATAGAAAACAAATAAACAAGCATTAAATTATTGTAACGATCTTTGTAAAAGTATTGGAAATAATTACCTACTGAAACCTTTCATCAAATATGGAAATTCCTATTTATATGGCATAGAAAACAATCGTTCTATTTGTATGTGAATTCAACAAATGTAATACTGCGTATATAAACGGTTCTATGCTATCGATCTATTTTCTATAGAGATCTAAATCTTTAAATCTGTAAGAACTCATTTAGAAAAATTGCTATTATGCAGGTAAGTGAAATAGTTTCATCAAGCTTTGTGAAGCTCTTATATACTTTACGTATTAGTCATGCCTTATTTATGAAATGTTAAGGTACCTAAATAGTTTTATTTGAAGCTTCTGGGACTTTTACTTTGAATTTCGTTGCTTCTGTTGCTGCCTGGAATAACTCATAGGATTGCTTCCTGCAACATCTACACGGTTTCTACAACGACGAGCATAATGGAATTTTCTTCTGTTCCACATTTGAAGCGCAGTTCAATCTGTTGTTTGTCGATGCAAAAAATGTGTAGATGTTGGAGGTTAACAATTCGAACAATTATTGAAAAAATTCTCCGATAAAATTAAATCATTTCAAAACATCAAAACGGGTCTTATTTTTTTTCTCTAAAACGACCCATCGGAGAGAAATAACGCAACAGAGCTTTTTGTTCTAACTTGAACAAGGAAGTCAAAGAATATTAATTTGAAATAAATCAGTGGGGTACCATCATTTTTTCCTTCACAAATATCAATGGCAATACCCGTACGCACGCCACTGTAAAAAATCACAATAAAGAAGTTTACATTGGAAAATAAATATCTTTATAAATTGTTACTTCTCACTAAATTTCATTGCAATATTACAAGTCGTTTTGAAAATATTAATGTCCATGGTTTTTGTAAAACTTCACCAGTCAACGTTTATATTATATTATTTTTGGGAGATCCATCGACTGGTAAATTTTCCCGATTAACATCTAAAACACCCTGTATATATATATATATATATATATATATATATATATATATATATATATATATATATATATATATATATATATATATATATATATATATATATATATATATATATATATATATATATATATATATATATTAAGCGTTAAGCGATAATAAGTTGGTGAAATGTAGCCATTTTTTCATATCCAGCGGACACATTAAAAGCCTGTATATATGTTACGATAAATAATCTGGAACGAGAAGTATTATAATAATTAATCCATTAATCAGGGTGAGTCGTGGGCTGAAATGGCAGCGTGAGTTATGTCGGTTTTCGGCCTATTTGGGAGACTTGGGATTATTTGTAATTTGAACGTTACATACTTGAGCTGGTGATTAATTATTAATATGGCTGTCTATTTCTAAGGTGAGTGCATTTTACGCTGATGTACCTGTGCATTTGGCAGATACTACTTCATATAAGAATTGCTTAGGCATTTTTATGAATATGAAGAGCTTCTCATGAGTGAAAAATATATCCATTAAGAACGATGGTCTTATAATGCTTAATATCTGTAACATATGTAACAAATTATCTCTTCATTAGTGTATATTCGACAGCAAGTGTATATGTGCTATATTGAATTGTGCACTAAGATAAAAAATTATATATTTTTGGATACAAGACAGTGATAACGACAAATCGTTATATAATATGCTAGTGAAACATGGACGTTAAGTAAAAATGAGCAAGCAAACAAACGAGAGTGCAGATATGGAACAGAAAAATACTGAAGAAAATCTTTAGAGGTAAAAGTAATGAATATGGATGAGTTAGAAGAGCAAAAGAAGAAGTAATTAGTCTATATAATAAGGAGGCAAATATAGTGTGATAAAAACTGAAAGCTTATGGTGGTGAGGACATATTACTGAGAGAAAAATAAGTGAATATGGCTGGGTTAGAAGAACAGACGATGAAGTCTATGAGTCTATATAAGGAAACATAGTATGAGTGACAAAAACTCAAAACTTGACGTGGTTATGACTCATTACTAAGACAAAAATACTGAGGAAAATCTTTGGAGGTAATAGAACTGAATATAGAAGAACATACGAAGAAGCAATAAATCTATATAAGGAGATAAACATAGTAACTGGTTAGGACACATTAAAATAATGCCAAAGTTAATAATATTAAAAATGATACTGACGAGAACAATTGGAGAGAAGAAGAAAAGAGGAAGACCGAAAGCAAGATGGAAACGGAGGTCGAAAAAGGCTTGCAACATCTGAAAAGAAATGGAGGCGCATAGTCAACCAAGCCATGGCCATCGCAGAGCTAAACTATATTATATTATATATATTCAGATACTTAAAATACATTCTTTTGGTCTGAAAATGTACTGGGTATTTAAATTAAAAATTGTTTTTTGCCATCTTTTGTATTTTAGGAGAGTTTTAATATTTGTTTTCAGAATATAATAATTCATCAAAAAGCAGGTCCACTAATGATTGTATGAGTTAAATCGGCAGAGGATATGTAAGATAAGGAGGGTATCAATTTTAGGAGACACCCTGTACAAAAACTTTGGTGGGCTTATACGAGTCCTCGTGCATGCTCAGCGGAATCTTATTTTGTATAATGTCGTCAAACCCCGCGAAAGCTGGGATAGGGCATAATCCGCGCGCCCTTTGATAGGGGAGTGAGCCGCGGAGACAAATACCTCACGCTTCCTTAGTGGACTAAGCGAGAGAGATGGATGGCATCCAAGTTGCTCCACTAAATTAACTTGGATTATTTAAATGCGGGCCTCCACCTAATAAACCTATGTCTAATTAGTCTTGATGAATACTGTTAGCAATTTTAGATTTATATCCTGCCAAGATCACGAAATAATTTCGCCAAGAGATGCAGCTCCGATATTATTAGCGAGATGGGTATCGCTACTGGCGTGTTCCAATTAGCAGGACATGCGGGGGATGTATAACTAATGAAATTGTAGGCGAATGCGAAGGTAAAGTATGATTTTCTTTCCGGTGATTAATGTTATGCCTTGACGGGAAAATTATACTCAAATAATCTATAGTTACAAGAGTTTCAGTGGAATTTGAGGACATGAGCCAACAAAGGTGGTGTTACAAAATACCTGCTCAATAAGAAAAGTAATTTGAATATTCCACCAATATACATATAAACAGTATCATACCCAATGAACAATTTTCATCAATTCAAGTAACTGTTAACTTTATAAGGGTTTTATGAAGGTTACAAGTTTATATTAAGATTTATACGGTTACTAATTGGTTACGAAGTTGTATAGTGGATATAAAGTTTTAGTGGATTTACTAAAAGGTCCAAGAGCTTTAAGGTTTACAAAGCGGTAAGAGAAACGTTTCCACCACCAACTTAAATAACTTATAGTATCGGCTGTTATAGGTTATATAATGAGTTTTTATAATAGTTCCAGTAACCAATTTATAAATCCAGTAGTGTTCAGTTCCCATACTGTTATTTGTTGCGAAAAATATAAAACTTGCGGCTCCCATAGAAATTGCAGTTCCCTTTGTCAAATCTGTAAAGTATTTGTGTTCAAGAACACTGCAATAAAACTTCAATATATCGTTGTAGTACATTTTGTAACCACAGTTCTTATTACAACACCATTGGTAACGTGCACAATCACACCCTAACCAAATTTTATTCAGTCGCATGATGAAGCATTTATGTGTCTGTACGTATTTGACATAAATTTTAGTATTAAAAAGGGGTGTAGTGGTAATCTATTGAGATCACCATGTAGCGGTAATCTATTGAGATCACCAGGTAGTGAGTTACACTACCTCTGAACGGAAACACAGTAGGAATACTTCAACAACGGTTTATTGAAAACCCAGTACATTACAATTACATTAATAGGTAGGTACGGTGAGACGTACAGCGATTGAATAATGACATGATTGAATAATGATTAGTTGACCTAGTTACACCGAAATATATATAATGTTTACCCAGGTCAGTACAACGGGTGTACGCAACCTAGTTCGCATTAGTTGTTTAGTAAGCCGGCCTTGTCCTATTCTCTATGTCGGTTCACGGTTGTCCTATGTCTCTATGTCCTATTCATTTATTGGTTGTTTGTATACATGACATAGTTTACCTCAAAGTAATAACATAATAAGAAATAAGATAATAATAATAATAATATTTTAAACCGTTCATCTTGCACCTGCTGCATCTATAAATCTACATGCAAAATTAATACATCGAGAATCCCAGAGTCTGCACCCATACTACAACCTACATACATACTCTTAGTGTCTCTTACATATACGCATATATATCACATCACTCGTCGTGTGTGATTTTATTTGAAGCTATCAGCTCCCATTCCAATGGTATTGCTCAATACAAAAGGACCAACTATGTTGATGTAAAATGTATGTTTAAAAAACGCGTGATTAACAGGCCGCAGGTGCGCCTTAATAAACAACACTTCCAAAACAGGCGGGTGGGTACCGATCAATAAACATCCAAGGTCGCACCCGATACCTACGACACTACCATAGACAGACTAAATATTATAATATTACTCTGTGACACCACCACAGACCACAGAACATATTTTCTTGGTATTTTTACATTCGTAACACTCCCGTGCGAATATTCTTTAGAGGGGGTACCCCTATGTAACCTGTAAGACATAATTCCAAATTCCAGATTCCAGGAATTCTCGTGATACTGTAGGTTTTGTAAAGATATGAATGTTTACCTTTATTTTTATTTATTTCTTTTTGTTTACTTCTCCGTGGATCATTACAATGCAATTCATTTGACAGAGTTATTTCTCGGGAAACCAGCGGACCAGGCCACAATCCATGAAAACATAAAATATACAATTACTGTTCTGTTGACATATATAATATACAAGTGTACTCACCGGGGTTCCTCTGCCCCCGAACCAGCACTCAGTACACCCTCCAGTAAAACGGCCAATACTATTCTCAGTCATATCATTAATATCTATTACTTATCTACTTGACTGGGTGTTATTCTCTATCAAACTTAATAAATTCCCAATGCTTCAGCGACTAGCTAGTGCCATCCTAAAAATAAGTAGAGGCTTCCCCGGATACACAATTGCCGCTAAACAAAAGGTATCCCAACGACAAGGTAACACCTTATCGCGTCATTCGAGTCGCAAACAAGATAACCCTAAACTCGTAAGACCAGCCACTCGAAGGCACGGCGCCCAAGACTAACATCTAAGGGTTTCCTTTATAATCACGCCCAACTCTATTCCCTATTTTTAAATAAGGTCAGGGCAGTGTCGCGCTCGTGTCGACACACACACACACACTGACTGACTGACTGTGTCGTTTCTCGTCTGCAGCTGGCCCCAGAATCTGACTAGTAAGCAATGTGAGCATTATACAAGAAAATATGAGAAGTAACTAAACATACATTCATTACGTTTTTATTGATAGAAGTATTAAATATTTTATTATTATTATTATTATTGTGTATTTTATAACAAATAATACTTTATATAAGATACGCGTTACAGTTTATGTAGGGGTTGGTTTTGAGTAGATCATTTCGTTGTTTACACGTTCTTACGAGCTTACGAGACAGTTATTATTATGGCTACTTCGGATTGTGGTAGTATTTTAAGACAAAATAATTGTGATACAGTGATTAATTCAGTGGTTAATTCAGTGGTTAATTCATTAATTCAACATTTTAAATCTGCAACCCGACTTCGTCAAAATCTCAAAGCATATGCATATCCTCAACCAGTAAAGACTACTAAACATTTTTGGTGGCTTGTTCATTTTTATATAATTTCTTTTTTTTTAATAGTTTTTAAGCCTGGCGATTGGTACTTGTCACAATGCATCAACAAAGCAACTGCATTTGAATCCTTACAAGGTTCCTGTGGGTCAACAATTACATTCACCTAACTTTAACCAACGGCTACAATATTGTCGATGGTTTAATGATTTTTCTCTGATGAGGCATGGATATATTTAGTACATTTATCGGGCTATGTTAAGAGTCAAAATTATTGAACTTGGGCTACCAAAAACCCACATAACTTCGTTGAAATGTCTTTACATCCTCAGAAGGTTGGTGTATGGGTAGAAAAATCAAGGCGAAGAATAATAGGACTAATTTTTTTTTCGGGATATAATAAATGGACAACGCTGCCGTGCAATTTTACAAGAAGCCCTCGACGATAAACTCCAACTTGGCTATTTCCAGCAAGTTGGAGCCCCAGCTACACTGCACTCTTAAGATATTTACATGAATATTATGATGATCGTGTAATTAGTAGGGGTTTGTGGCCTGCACGAAGTCCTGATCTTATACCCCTAGACTCTATCTGTCTCCATATACTTGAAGAGTTGGAGGCAGCAATTCAGCAAGAAATACAAAGCATAATGTGACGTAAATAAATTCCGTTCCATTATATTTCAAATATTTAAAATAAACCGTGAGATACCTATACTATGTTCTGCGATACTGAAACCACCTGTGTATGCCGCGAGCCGAAATGGCAGGGAAGAACTTTGAAATAAGCCACGCCACGCTACAAGAATCCTCTTTGGCCGTTTCATTTTGCTTTGTTCACATAGTTTGATAACGTATCAGTTATATTTTCGGTATAGTTCTGAGTGCTTCAGGAACTACAATATATATAATAATTAATCCTGTATATGTTCTACAGCTAAACCCTAGTAGCTGGAATACAGATTTCCGTACGGAAATTACGTCGATTTATACGACTTATTTTCTGCTGTGTTTCGACCTTGAAATAGGCTTCTTCCGTGTAACGACATGGAGGAAGTTAATTTTGTTTAAAGTTTATAAAAAATAAAAACATAAGTGCTCTATCCAACGAGAGAATGGACTTGCTTTGCGCATCGGCGACTAAAGAGGAGGGGCTCTGTAACGAGCTACGCAGGACCGTCATTCGAGACTACAAATACAAACTGTGAATAGGTAGGCAGTAGTAGGTACTTTATATAACTAGGTACCAGGTAGGTATCGGACCCAGGCGCCGGCCCTGGCTACCTGCTGAGCCAATGAAGACGTTGAGGGCGATGAACTAATGTTCTAAGGGGCGGAGATCTGACCAAAACAGACGAATTTTCGCTCGAGTGCAAGTCCATTCTCTCGTTGGATACAGTATAGTTATTGAAAACACGTTTTTGTTATTTCATATACAATAATCTGTTTTCGCGACAATCAAAATACTTTTTGTACACTAGAGACATGCAAATACCATTTTGTCCAACACTTTTTTTTTAATAAAATAACTATTTTCTCTTTTTCCTGTCTGCCAATCTAGTCATTACTATTTTTGCACCAGTTTTTTATGATTCCCCAAAATTTACAATTTTGGACAAACTGCGTTTTGCAAGTCTGCTTCTCATATCTCCATAAAAAAAAGAGGGCACTACGGTGTGTATCTCACCACTACCAAGACTACGTATTACCAATGTAATAATTATGTATTAATTAGTCGTGTGAAACAATATTATTTTATATACGTTACTAAATAAAATACTCGAAACAATTATTGCTCTTTATTGTGTAATTGACTTTTAAAGAGAATATTTATCTGAAAACAAGTTGATTTTTGAGTATTAATTTCTGTACATACTATTTTTCTTGTGCAATTTACCTTTCCTGTAAGTATTATCATAAAAATAGTATTATCATCGACTTCATGTTCACAAACACCTAACCTACATAAAACTTTTAACGTGAAATAATTTATTTCTAGCATTATTTTAATATGACTATTTTCACATGTAAAAATTAAATATCTACTTCACTGAAGTGTCATGCTGAGATCATATCACTTTCTGGGGATTTATTTTTTAAATAGTACCAACCAAAGTATTACCGGTTGCCTAAACACCACATCACGTGGGTTTCCAGATTAAATGAAAGCCCTTACAGTGCGCCATTTAAGCCATTTAAGCTAAGAGGTATAAATAGTGGTAACTCAAAGGATGTCATCAACAACCTTTATTACCAAAAGTTTTATAGTTTGGTAATGGTAATATTTAGAGAACCTTTATAAAACAAAAATTGATCATTGGGTGTTCATACAGCTGTTATTATTTAATTAAAACCTTTTTAATCCATAATTTTATTATCTCTTATAACATATTCTAATAACACTAACAATTGTAACAATAAATTATAATAACAATTCAACGGGTAATTTTTGAATTTATAATTTTGAATTTTTCAAATAAAAAATAGTTGTTGACCCAACTCAGACAGAATACATTACGTATTTTCTTCGGTGATTTTTCAACGTCTGTTGTGCAAGCATCACTTCTCTATATTAGTTTCGTACGTGGGACTTCCGCCAAAACCTGTGCCGGGCCACAATGGACCGATATTATTCCCGGCTCAGTTATAAAATATTCATAAACACAGGGCAACGCGTTCTGGATGAATTAAGTTGTCTCCTTCTATCTCCTTTGAATGTGCCAAATTCAACAATCCCGGCCACTTGTAAACGGTAATTTGTTTTGCCCCTAAAGATATGTTGGCTGGAAGACCCCGGAAAGCTAGTTATATCTCTCGACATCAAGGCCACTTTTCACGTCGTTACCACGACCCCACTTTTGTATGGCGGCCTTAAATTTACATTCTAATAATGCTGGGTTTGTTCGTGCTCTCATAGCACTCGATGATAAAGCGCATAAACTGACACAGTCAGTAAAATAAGCTGTTAATTGTGGAGGGATGGCCAAAAAAGGGCACAATCCGCAAGCAATGCCTTCATTATATTTCAGCTTATAACAACTTCCCTAAAGGACCCAGCATTATGAAAAATGGTTTCGTTGAGTTTTGCTGAACTTTTAGTAGGTTGTAGAACTGTCAAGATCCCAACTAAATCCGTGACTAGTTTTTGAGATACAGAGTGCTAAAGATAAATATTTATGGCAATTTAAGGATTCGATTGCAATTTTTTTTGCATGAATGTTATTTCTTTAACTTCAAATAATTGAGACAAAATATGTGTTTGCATACAGCGCGAGTCACAATTAATAGAATATGGTGAATTTTTAAAAATCGATCTTTTTCTTCTCAAACTGCAAAATGTTAAAAAAATCTATTTGGAATGAAATATACTTCTTTGATGTTATCGAAAGACCTAATTTGTAATTTTATATGGGGTCAAAAATATGGCAACCCAAGCCTTCTAATGGGACATCCTGTATACATTTAGAGCTCATAGCTTTAATAATGCAGTTACGTCTTTAAGGTTCATGTAAAGCTTGACATCGTCAACAAATATTAACTTACAATATGACGTTCGATTTTCAAAGTAATTCATAAACAATAAGAAAAGCAGCGGTCCCAGATTGGATCCTTGTGGTACTTCGGATGTAGCGTAGTATCTATTAGGGTGATAAGCATTATGAGAAACATATATAATTCTCTAGGGGTTAGATATGACTAAAAATTACAAGACAAATAGAGAATTCAAACCAGGACAGCTTCTGCAATAGAATGCAGTGATCAATACGGTCAAATGCCTTTGAAAAATTAGTATATATCACATCAAGTTGACCATATTCAACTTTTTATCTTTATCACCCTGTATGTCAAAAACTAGTCATAGGATTGAGTTGGGACTTTGACAGTTTATTAAAATCTACAACATACTAAAATTATAGAAAAATTCATCGACTTATCGAAAATATACTTTGCCTTTGTTTTCCGAAATTTAAAAGGTTAGATATATTGTCTGTTTTTAATTTCTACAATGCTCCAGATGCATTATTTATATATGCTCTATATTATCTATTATTTATACATTGTTATTTTTTTATGCATATAGTATCGTCGGGTAGAATAATTTGCAATATTAAACAAAAATATTTTTTATAAAACAAGCAAGCCCTAA
>CAXKVY010014383.1:0-18234 GCA_964058915.1 Tetropium fuscum
GTCCGTTACTACCAAGTACGTAAAAATGAGTTCACTTTTTACCGCAAAATTTAGCAAAACACTTTGTTGTTATTTATTTTAAATGTTTAATATACAAAGGTAATTATTTGATTCTAATTAGATGATAGTCAAAACGAGAGGGTATATATATTTTTTTACATAATATTTTAAATAAAATAAATAAAAACATAAAATTTAAATTCAAAACTTTTACAAATAAGATTATAAATTATTTAATAATATTAATAAAGCAACTGTTATTCAATGTAACTCTCTCCAACATTTGTCAGCTCTTCTGCCTTACGGCCCATTAAATTCTCTGATTACGTCTCTTGTTCTTTGTTTCGAAATATCTATATTGGGTGTAAGGCCATCAACGTACACTTTTTGTTTAAAAAGGCCCCACAGAAAGAAGTCCACGGGTGATAGGTCAGGTGACCTAGCAGTCCAAAGAAGACTTTATCAAATGAGGTGAGTGTGTGGTTTTTATAGGAAGTTACTTTATTAATTTTATTAAATAATTTATAATTTTATTTGTATAATTTTTAAATTTATTTAGTTATGTAGTAAAATTGTATTTTTATAAAAAAAATTATAATGTCTCTTATTTTCACTATCATCTAATTTGAGTCAAATAACCACCTCTGTATGTTACATTTATGACGATGTCCATTTTTCTGCATTATTGTATGTATATTTATGACGATGATAAATGAATAACAACAAAGTGTTTTACTAAATTTTGCGGTAAAAAGTTATCCCATTTTTACTTACTTGGTAGTAACGGAAATATGTAAACTCAAATTAAAGCACATTTTTAAGAGTTTAAACACTAGCAGAATTTTTTGTGAAGTTGTGTATATTATATTATTCGAATATGCAGTTTTTAACTAATAAATACTAGCCAAAATAACATAATTTTGGATTCTATACTATACAAATCAAATGTCATTTTTTGCAGATTGTATCGCTAAAAATAAATTGAAGACACTCCAGGCATGAAGCGAAATGTTTTTAGTCACAATTATAATTATAATTACTATATATTTATATTGTAATACAAATATATTCAAAAGGACTGACGCTCTTAACTGAAGTAAGACAGGAAGAAGAGGATCCATAAGCTATAAATATAGGAAGTACTATATAAATATATAATACAGTCTCTATAAATACTCATTGATATATAATCTTACATTATCGAGAATTAATATTTACAACATATTATGTTAACAAAACTGTTATTTATACATTATATAAACCATAAAAAGCAATATTTTAGATAATCCTCTCAGCTTCTATATAGTAGTCTATATAGTATAGCCTATCACATATAATATTAAAAAAAACAAATATTTGTGGCTGCGACACCCATTATTAAAATATTTAACTTGGCAATTAAGGTTTTCGTAACGTAATGAACAAGGATAAAAAGTATCTGTATCTAGCAACTGCTCAGGTAAAAACTAAAGTCACCCGTCATTTTCGGAGACCAACAATTTTTATATAATTGTGTCGGTTCATCATCAAATTTAAACAACTTGCAAAATGTTCATCTGTCGGAATTGATATCACGATTTTTGTTAACACGCTATCTCAATAATGAAATGTTAAAAATCGTTAGATTTGTCGTAATAGTCGTTTTTGGATAAAGGAAGAACTCTTTTGTTTTTGAGTCAAATCCAATAATAAATACCCTCACCATACAAGAGGGCCCTAAACCATACAAAAAAATATATCTCAAGGATAACAATTCTACATACAGGTATAAAACTAGATTCTAGTTAAATTGTGATTGATCTAGTTGAATTGTTATGCAATGCAGCATAACTTTCCAGAATTTCATAAAAATGCATCAGTAAATAGCGTCTATTACCATTAATTTGTAATATATTTAAATACCCGATGCTGTTATATATTTTCTAATTTATCACAAGTTTTATGTTCATCAATATTAGCGGACCTTTAATCTTCACGACAATTACATTTAATTTTATATTACTTTAATCATATTTTAAAATCACAACTCAAATTCTGAATTACCAATATAAGGTAAGCCTCTGGAAGATGATTGTAAAGACTCACATCAGATAGCTAACTGCTAACGATGTAGTTAGTGGTTTTCAAATACAGTTTTTACTAAGTTTTGATTTACAGAAATTCTAAACAACGTTAAATAATGTTAATAATAAAATATACGTTTTGTATTATTCCAAATTTTGTAAAATTCGGTTATGCCACAAAAGTTTTACATCCATTTTGAAATTGTAATTTTTTGATGACAGTGACTTTATGATTTAGTAACTCCGGCGGTCCGAAAAATATTATCATATACATATATTAGGTTAATAAAAATGCGGGTCGTACTAAAAATTAAATAATATTTTATATATCCACATATATAGCGAGAGAAAACATCAATACATTAGTTTTATAACCTAATAAACAACGAATCGATTTTTCTACTATAATTAAATTTTTTACACAATTTTTACTTACATATTAATATAATCATTAAGAATTAAATATTACTATATTATTACAAAACACGATTAGTACAAAACAGTTAACTAGTTTTTATCTTACCCTTCACCTAAATTTAGTCATTCTTCTTTTTAGTTTTCTTCTCATCAGGTATATAATTTGTGTGCAACAGATGGCAATGCCTTAGCATGCTGTCGTTTCTTTTAAACATCTTTTGACAAATCGGACATGAAAATGTCGGTAATCTTCCGCATTCGTAATTGAAATGTCGACTGAGAGTGGGGGCTGAACTATATCTTCTTCCACATTTTCCGCATGCAAGTTTGCCTACTAAAATAAGAGTATTACTATGAGAGATAAATTATAAAATACATTGCCTCAATAAATCCAAATCCAGCGCCAAACCAAACAGAGGTATAGGATAAAAACAAGACGTCTTGATTCTGTGGAAAATATTATTGACATACCGATGACACCTACGATGATTATAATTTTTTTCACACAGACATCCAAATTCTAACAATACAAAGGTACTCAAAAAATATATAGCACATACCCAAAATACTCTTACATACTTAATACAATGTCAATAACACCATGTTGAAATTAGTGGGAATATACCGAGTCCGTTCTCGGTAGCTCAAATAATATTTATTAGGAATATTTGTTAGGGGAGAATAAATATTGTATAGGCGGAAATCAACCATTTCTTTCTTGGATTCGATTCACGGCGGTAACTCGGGGGGTAATGAGGTTTCCCATGTTTCCATCTTTTCTGCATTGAATAGTGGTTAGGATTTATCAGCCTGTGGTTACGGGGCGCAAATGTAGCCATTAAAAAAGGAATATGCGTCCCCTCTCCCACGCAAATCTCTGGCTTCTGTGTTAGCCATTGTGGTTGGAATGAAGGGTAGATATATTATATTATTCTAATTTTGACAAAGTATTACGGACCCCAAAAATATTTTTCACACTTCTGAAGATTTTTTAGAGTACTATAATAGTTCAATGCAGGTATGGGTCTCTGCCCTCTGGTAGTTGTTTCCTGCAAATCCATCAGTTGTAGTGTGGTCAACGGGGGCTAGAGTGGCTCTTGGTTCCTGCTACTTATCGTAAGGCATCTCTGATGTGGGATAGGCAGTAGCAAATGGCCACTAGAGATACATACATATAATTTTATGTATCCCGCTACATATACCAGTCACGCACGTAGATGCTAGAGAAATATTAAGACAATCATTGGAGTAATGATTTTCTAATACAGATGTTTATTCAGGATTAATAATTACATAAATATGCCTGATTATGTTTACACCGAATGATAATAAATACATATCGTGGATAATAACTATATACATTTCTTAAGTTGGCGTAGGATGGCACTCCTTCCAGTGTGCGAACAAATCTATCTCGTCCTTGAACCAGATTTGACAGAAGCAGCAGTTAAAATGAAATTTTAATTTTCTGTCATTTTCTAACACCTGCCCCATACAGCTTTGAAAATGTCTCTTCATGTGGTGCTTCCTCTTGAACTTTTTGTTACAATTCTCGCACTCGTAAATTCGTTCGTTTTCGGTGTGCTGCTCCAGGTAGTGGCGCTTCACGTATTCTATTCTCGAGAAGAGTTTGTGGCATATCTCGCAAAAAAATCCTGAAGCATTCTTAACTAAAAAGGGAGCTAATTAGCTATAATTACCATGTCATTTATTTATACAAAACGTTGATGTCACCTGTGACTGATATGAGATGCACGCGAGTAAATTAAATTCAAAAATATCAAGATAAAAATATCAAAGTGTTTAAGGACTAAATAAAGAAATAATGAAGATGTGGTTTTTTATTGACTTATATAATTTTCTGTATAGTCTTGTATATTTTTATTGAATTTTGGGCATAAGTTATTATAAGATCAAGTTACTATTGGCTTGAATATATTATAGTCGTAAAAAAAATTGTATTATATTTAAATGAATAATTTAAAGAATCATATTTTTTTATACTTTATTAATAGCTATTTATGTAACCAGTTGGGAAAAGTGCTATTTTGTGTAATGAGTACATTTCTGCGAAACCAGCGGCTTTCTTTTTGTGGCTTCCGCAAAAGGATGCGAGTTACACAAAATAGTTTTTGCCAACGTGTTTCATACAAGATCTTTTCTAATTTTGACGAATTTGAACCAATCCTAATCGAACTCCTCTGACTTTAGTCGAATATGGGTACATCTAAAGACTCACTTTATAGGTATATATTCAAAACCGAAATTTAAAAATATTCGGATATCAGGTGAGCGAGATATAAGGGTGGCTCCATGAAAAGTGGGAGACATTGTATGTATAGGTACCCGATTAAGGCAAAGATTCCCTTTAAGCCAATACTGCTTTAGTACGAAACCACTAAATATTTCCTAGTACTAAGAATCTAATATATTTAAAAGCAACCGTTTCACTATAAAATATCTTTTTCATAATTATATCTTTGGGAACATTAAAGTTAATGAATGCACTACAGCAATTAATAAGGAATACAAAATATTTGGAAACAGCAAATAATACAAACTATGATGAACAATACGCAACAGTAAAATCGCATTTGATATATTCCTGGGTAACTAAGGTGAGAGATGGTACCAGTCCTTTTTGTCTACTATGAAGATAACGAAAAATCTTGGACCACAGCCAATATTTTAATCTTCTTTACGTTTCGGCTTAGGCATCTTATTCGTGGGATATAAAATCCCAATAATTTGTCACTCCATGTACTCCACATATGTGTCTCTTAATGTTACCATTTCTAGTAGATTGGAACTTGCACCCATCAAACAAACATTTGGATAAAGTCCTCTTCTCGCCGCAATCATATTTCACATGAACATAATAGGAATGCTTTTTCTTGTAAGTCTTGGAACATTTACTACAAGTATATTCTGACGCAGTACCTGAAAGTATGATTCAGTTAATATTGGTCTGTTTATAGTAGATTCGCAAGAAACTGTTTTCTTGAGCAGTTTAAATACAATTAAAATATACTATTAAATAATTTAAATAAACTATTTTTATTAAATGGAATATAATACATTATTTTAAGGCAATTAATATTACTATTATATAGTACTAAAACATGCTCAGCAGTTTGAAGATAATCATTACAGAAATAATCGTTATATTGATTATTTGTGAAGTTATGTCACTATTAGTTATGTCACTATTTAAATAGTTTCATATAATTCATTATTCCCTGAATACCCTTGTAATTTTTGACAAGTCAATCCCGTTTTGACAATGAATACTTAATTGATGAACATTGAGATATTACTATATTGGTATTTGTAGTAGGAGAGGCAGTGATTTTTTTTGGTACTTAATTTCCCAGTCATCAATCATCGACAGGATTGTTCACTTAGAGATTCTAATCAACAATTTGTATAACTCAATGAGTTATACATAGGGTTTCCAATGGGTTAAGAAAGAAAATGTCATAGAAAATACAAATACCATCTCTTCATTTTTCCATATAGTGCGGAAGTTTAGCTAGGATATTTCAACATATTGTGCACTTTTTGATAAAAGCACCAAATTTGGCACATAGGTACACCAATGTAATATGAACAAATTTGGTGTGGCGCCATGGCTCAACTGCCCCCTGGATGCCATGGACACCCGAATGACAACAGAAGTTAACTATCTATCAGACATGTGACTGTGAAGTGAACGTGATTGGCTACAATCTAATTTCAGTAATAACTCGGTAAAAATTAATACTAGTACGAAAATTAAAAAGAGCATATAAATGTTAAGGTGGTTAAAAATGGAGGTATAAGTGCATCAGACGTATGAAATAGATAAACATGTGTACTGATTGCAAATATGTGTAGTGATAAAGTTTGAGTAATATCTGTTGTGGAATTATTAAAAACATAAATTATGAACTCATGTGGTTGGTAGATTAAAATGTGTTATGTTAAAAGTAGGGGTAGTAACTAGAAAGTAGTGCATTGTTTTAAATAAACATACTTCCTTGCCTACAAACAATAACTAAAGGAGAAGACGCTAAGGCAGCAACGTAATTTTTGATATCTCTTCAAAATTGTTATTTTGTATTTTAAAATAAGAAAAGGGTAAATCAAGGTTAGAAATTAACCAGCCGTAAATAAAAACTATTGCTAGTAATATTTTAAACATTTTTCATCATACACAAGTGTATACGGATTAAAAAGCATCATCATCAAGAAAAGCTCAGAAAATACAAAGTACCACAGTTCCAGAGAAATTCTCAGATAATTGGATGGAGAAGTAATTGCTGTCCCATTGATATTATTATTCAACAGCTGTTTTGCATCCAGAACGAGATTGCAGGAATTGGATGAGATGTACGAGATGCCGAATCACATCGCAACAGTTCAACAAGTGTAGTGTTTGTTAGTTCGAATGTGTCTGTGACCTTAAAAGCTTTAAAGGATTAACATAATGAGACTAAGGTAATAACCATGACATGCTTTATTGAAATCTTTTCCCGTTGCAAATTTGCACAATATTTCATATTTGTTCGCCCAGGATTCTTGATATCCCATGTAAATTTACAGTTTCTTAGTTATTTAGTTCAGGTAATTTAAAATTTTTAGTTGTAAGTGTTATTGTAAAACACGAATATAATCACATGATTTTATGATAAATATCATTATCATTTTAAAATTGGATAGTCTTTTCTTCCAAGCAAATTAATGACATTTTTCTACAGATATTTTCCATCAGATAAACAATAATTTAAAATGAATCAACAAGTTCACCACTTAACGCAAGTCTGTTTTGCACTCCCCAGGGACAGATGTTTCATTGTTCTAGAATATACAGTGACTGACCAAGCTAATAAATTTCAAATTAATTAAATTTTGTATTTTACAACTTAAAATTCTTCATTTCAATAGTGGCCACGAACCATGAAATTTAACGTGATTTTGAAGTCATCATATCATGATTGTCAAGTTGTTTTAATTTTAAATTTAACTTATTTACTGACCAATTAATTAATGAACATGCGCTTCCTAAATCTATAAAACCTGTTATCGACACATTTTCAATTAACATATTCGTATAATATATTGGTTTGATTTTGGCTTACAATCGCACATTGTTTTTTTTTGTAAATTATGTAAAATTCGTTCAACTCTGAAGTTATCAAAAAGCGTTTGTTTCTACTAGGGTCAAGTACATATTTGTGGAGAGTATTAAATTCTGGAACGATTCTACTACTTGTTATGTATGAAACACTTACCAGCTGGTTGTTATTCCGCCTCATTTCTAAATTCTGAACACTCATACTAATTTATCCTTTACCTTTACATACTTTTTAACCTTTAACTATAGCTTTACTTAGCTCAGTGGCCTCAGTTTTGCTATGACTGCTATAACGTCGTTCATTGGAAGCAATGACTACCATTTTCCTCAGAATATTCTCTGTGATGCTCATGCGAGATACTCATCCTATGAGTTGCTCAGACTGGACTCGTGTTCCCCTTCTACTACGACTTCGCCGCCGCCGGCCACTAGAAGCTGTCGAACGTTGCCGACTTTCCTCATCCCTACGCTGATACCGCCTCTCACGCTCCGGGTCGTGCTACGGGATCACCGCTTACCACTTAGGGACCTCAAACGTTACTAACTTCTATCCTGAGAGCTATGATGCCCATAACCAGAGCTCGGTATGGTAAATAAGAACGCCTGACACACATATACACCTGGCCATACCCTAAGCCAATATTATTCAAAATATCACCATTCAAAACAAAACACATAGCGCACGAATTCTTTATCCCACTTCTGATGATAAATAATACTAAATAATACATAGGTCTTGACATAGATTTAATTATAATAGCTTAAAGTGGATAATAGAATAATTGGTTAAACCGTCTCTACAACTAGATGCTTGGTTAATTTATAAATCCTCTCTTCAGCTCGTGCTTTCCTTCATGGAAAGCACGAGCTTCAAAACATCCCGGTGGCACAGTACGGATTCATCGTAATCAATATCTAACATAAATAAATAAAAGTTTTATGAAAAAATTCCACCCAGCGAAAGTTTCTATCAATGATACTGTAATAGGATCCTTAGGTGAGAATTCTTTACTTGTAATAGGTCAGCTACTACATGTACTGATATAGACTACTGTCACTGATATAGATAGTAAAGGACTTCCATTGCCAATATTTCGCAATATTAGCCTAGTTCTTGTGACTTTGTACCTAAATAAAGCCGCACGTGACATTTGAATAATATATATAGTTTTGTGTACGAGCCCAACAGGGAATTTTGGGATTTCCTCAACCGCGGCATATTAACATATGGGCGGATACATTGCACCCTATTCAGTACCTCCGCGATATCTAAGCCTTCTATACAATGCCGCGCGTGTAGGGCAGTGGATCAAAATATTAAATAAATCATTAAATATTTAAATAATAAATTATAAATTTACCAAAATGACACTTGTTGACTAGACTAACTAAAAATATAATAATTAGGAAACTACACATTACAATCAGCACCTTACGTTAAAAAAGCAGCATCACGCAACATTAGGTCGTTATTTTTTTTAAACGAATGCACAGAGTTCTTTGAGATCAGTAGGAATAAATTGTAGAGTTTAGCCGAGTTATGTATAAAAGAGGACCGGTATAGCGCGGTTTTGAGCTCAGGAGGGGTAATAATCTTTTTAATCTGTATGTTAACAGTATGTTAACAATTTTGTGTTAAAATGAACAGCATTCCTGATGAGTTCCTATTCTCTTCAATGAGCAGCATTCAACCATCCAATCTCGGCTTTCTTGTCTGATACGTGATCACGTTTACCAAGTCCGCAGGTTAGACGGACACGAGAGTTTTTAAATTAGCTGAAGTCTCCGCGCATCAGATTTCAGAAGACATTGTCTATACACAACATCTACGTATTTGAGATGAGATACAACTAAAGCTTCACAGAATTATTGTCATTAACTTTTTGTTCAAAATGTGTTTATTCGCATAAATTAATATTAAAGAACATGTGCGGAAAATCTCGAATCGGTGTCAAGTATCAAATCAAGGTTTTTAGCACTCTCTGTGAGGTTAATGATTTCATTATCAACATAAATTTTCACATCACTCATTGCTCGGTTTCCTGTGGCAGTTCGAACGAATAGCACGGCTTTAGATTTAGGAACATTAATAGACAGACATAATTTGTTTGAAATTTGGAGTAAGCTTTGTAGGTCGGAATTGATATGTTCACAAGCCTGTGATACATCTTTCTTGCCAAACGCGTAGTAAATTTGAGTATCATCTGCATAGAAATGTGTGTTGCAGAACGAAATACTTTTATAAAATTTGGACGTGTACAATGTGAATAACAGGGATCCTAGGATTGACCCCTGTGGTACACCACACATAACTTAACCACATTTATTATTATTGAATACACTGATTTTAAGACTACGATTTATGTTATTATATCAAATAAAAAAATACAGAAGGTAATCGTGCCCATATGGATGATACTTTAATATCATACATTAAGATGATTTAAAACCAAAGAAACAAATTTCTAATTTTTTTAAGGGGGTTTGCACAACGTACATTACATTTGTTCTATATTACGCAAAAGAACAAGTTAAAAAATAACAATTGTTATATATGGTATAAAACAAGTAGTGCGAGAATGTTTGTTTCCTCGTCAAATGACTTTTCCTACAAATGAAGTTTTTATATTGTGCAGCCTAGATACGAATGCAATACGTTTATTGTTTCTACTGTTGACTCATATAAGCAATATCGTCTGACGTAGGCCGTGTAGACGCAAAGAATGTTTGATGAAGTTGTCATTGAAATTTGTCTCTATTGTTGAAATTTGGAAATTCCTATATTCAAATCCATCATCGTGTTTCCAAATTACAGTAGTTTTGAAATATTGCAACCGAAATTTTCACACTTTCCTTGTTCAGTCTGTATGGAATGCCAAAGGGCCTTAATAAAAAAATTGGTGAAGACATGTGGAGATATTGAACTCATGCCCGTGCCATCCATAATAACGAAAACTGTTGATTGAACAAAATGGCAGACCGTTTAAATTTTGCAATTTTGGCGCTACTTGAATTACACTATATAATAATAATATTTTTTAAACTTGTTTTTTGTTGCGTAATCTGGAACAAATGATAATTTACATGGTACAGTAAATAAATTACCGTTAATTGAAAACAGCATCAAAATTGCCGAACTTTTTGTTGACACTACTTTATTTCAGTTTAAGTATACCGTTTAATTAAATAGTTATATTTCCATTGTAAAATTAGAAATTTTCTATTTAATAAATTAAGTACCTAGGTACTTGATGAAATAAACATTTTTAGAACGATTTTGGTTAGGTTTTAGTTTTTAATCGCGGCATGATAAGGTCGTTCTAATTTGCTATACTCAAGAAAATTCCAAAGAAAATGCTGCAAATCCCATCTCCATACATGGATTCATTTCTTTTTCTTCACTAGGTCGTATTCATTAAAAATTTGCGTTATGCACGCTTGTTGTCTAGCAGTGTATAATACAATGTATCTAATTAAACTCGTACTAAAGGTTTAGAAAAAAATATAATCAAAGCAGATAAATTACAGGTTACTATGCTTGGCGGTATACATTGGTAACAAATAGGTCTACATTATAAAAGATATCCCAAAAGTTAACGTCGTCCCGTGGAAGGCTGTTAGGTCAGCTAATGACTGACCAAAATATCAAAATATGACTTTGAAAAAAAGTGTTTTTAAGATATTTGCACTTTTGACCAATTTTTCAACTGAGGTCATATTTTGATATTCTGGTCAATCATGATCTGGTCTATCAGCCCTCCAAGGGACGGCGTTGACTTTTGGGACACCTGATATATACAGTTATATCAAAACTAAATTTAAATATGATATAATAAATGGTATATTATGAAACAGTGTATAGGTAAGCTTTTAAAATTACGTTCAATGAGTTGAGTTGAGTTGAGATCATGACGCGAAAAAGAGTGCTTTTGATGTTGCAAGTGCTGTACTACACGTGTATTATAATATTTTTTTATACCTGCATTCAGAATCTTTTCAGCCATTATGACAGCTTCAAAATAAATTCAATAATAATTATAGTCTTAGCTGAATACGATGCAGTCTCGTTGGTTAGAAATTTTTAAAATAACTTTTTACAGCAAAGCGTATTTCAAACTAAGGTTTCCAAACAATTAAAAGCCGTGCTTTAATTATTTAGACAAGGATTCAATGCAGGTATACGCAAAACTATGTTTTAGCCATGGAAAATGAATGTGCATATAAAATGTGAAAGCAATAACCCGTGTGATGTTGTTTAGCAATTTTCACTCAGAACTGACAGTTTTGCAGAAAATGCCCAAAAACATTTTTATTGTATCATATATTAATTACATTGTATTGTATTGTACATAACATAAATTATCTACTAATTTTCCTGGGTGCCTTTGTGTAATATGATTATATAAACCATCCTTCCGTTTATAAGACTTCGTACAATGCGGACATTTGTAGCCAGGTTGTTTGTTACAAACAAGTCGTTGGTGATCAGTACAACCCCTTCTGTAGGTGTACCTTTTATGGCAAGATCCACAAGCAAACATTCCATCGACTTTATATATCCCTGAAACAAAATATAGTCATAATATATATATATATATATATATATATATATATATATATATATATATATATATATATATATATATATATATATATATATATATATATATATATATATATATATATATATCCAGGAGCAGAATATGCGCTATGTTTTTTTTCGGTCATTATAATGGAACTAAAAATCTTTTTAAACTCCACCAAGAATTAAATATTTTTATAACCCAAGGAATAAGTTCATCATTTATACTCGTATATTGTTTTACAAAGGCATCAAAGGTCCATCAGTTGACAATTTTTATTCCAACGGCAGAGACTACCATAATAAGCTGCCCATTAGTATATTGATTGCGACATAAGTTAAGTGTATGTACCACACGACTCAAACCTTTTCCTTCCAGTTCTAGCTTAGAGATAAACGATTTCTTAGGTTAGACTTGGGGGTAGGCAGATTGAGGCCCCAGTGTCGAACCTTTTCATGAAATAACCCCCTGACTCTTGAAAATGGCACCAAAGCAGGTGCCGAAACGTCGAGATTTAACAAACCTTAACAAACCAAAGAATAAACAAGCAAACACATAAGTAAATATCAAATGTAAATAGTATTTATTCATATATATATAGAATATATTATACTGATTATTAATCCTGTCCATGTACATGTAAGGTATGGTAATCCAGACCCTTCTTCTATTTATATAGGTTCCCACAAATCTTGCATTTAAACCGCGGAGCTTTATTACAAAAGCGTCGTCGATGTTCGATACAACCTCTTCTATATTTATATCTCTTATGACATGATCTGCATGCAAACATTCCATCAACAGAATATACACCTAAATTAAATTCATGTTAAACTTGTATTACATACATATATAATGGCGAAATATGTTTTTACATCTGCTCTGATTCATCTTTCTACACACTTTTCTGTATTAGAAAAGTCACCTTGTGATACTAAAGTAGCAAATTCAAAATTGTGGTACTAGCATTAATTATTAACATAACAGGTTTCCATATTAATATTTGTCGAATGAAAGACTGAAATCCACATATATTTACTTCTTCTTTGGCATAAATATCAAACAGGGTTGTAAGGATCACTATCAACTTAAGTTTATAGGGATATTTTGAAGATAATTAGGCACTCAAAACTTTTTCGTTACTAATTATATGTTATTGATACCTACTCATTATTAGTCATGACTTACCAGAGGTACCCGCATCCGCTGTTGAGTAGAAGAACGAATAAGCAATGACGACAGATGTAATTTTTTAAACATCATCTCTTGAAAGATAAATAACGGTTTCCTTATCTCCCCCGAGATGAGTATTTTACATGTGTCAAAACTTTATAAAGAATTGCTTCTATTATATCTTATTCAAATGGAATACCGAATTGACATCAAATTTTATATAATTACATAGCATCAATCTCAGATGACCATAAAAAAAGCAATAAATAATACAAATGTCAAATGAATAGTATTTATTTATAATTATGGTTATAATTATAAACAAATTTATCTCCTCTATATTGGTAGTATAACTCTATATTCGTAGTATATTAGTTCCCTTGTTTGTGTCGATGCAAGAGATGATACTGTAAACCATGCTTTTGCCTATATGCTTTACCACAAATCGTGCATATAAATCGGGGAGCTTTGTTACAGCTAAGTCTTCGATGTTCAGTGCACGTTCTTCGATTTTTGTACGTCTTGTGACATGTGGCGCATGCAAACATTCCATCAAGTACGTACACCCCTAAAACAAATTCACAGTACTTGATATTACAAAAATTTCATGGTACCTGCATATCTGTTTACCTTGGATATTATGTGCATTTTAGTATATAGGATAAGGACAATACATAAGGGGGTCTTACATATAATATTTTCTGAAAAACCCTTTCCCCTCTAAGTTACAGTCCTCTATTACAGTATTACCTCTATTACAGTATTATATATGATTTATGATATATGAAAATGCTCTATACGTTGCTGTTTTCGATTTATATAAAATGAGATAATATAAAGTAATATTATGACGAAGAAATGTCTGATCAGTTTACAGGATACTTACACTATTTCTTCCCTATTGAATCCTTCTTGTTTTATGGGCGCCAGTTCTATGAACACTAATTTCTAATTTACTAGAAGAAGACCACTTAAAACATGAGCTCTCTATAGTCCTATAGGGGGTTCAATTAGGTCTATTTAAATTTCTTTGCAAGATTAAAATTTTTAAAGTGAAGTTATTTTCCAAATCGTGAATACTATGTTATTATAATATTTTATTAAATTTATTGAATTTCGTTGAATCTGAAATTGTATGATTTAAAATGTTTCCTGAAAAGTTTCAAAATAACAAGAAATAGGAAGTTATTTGGATATTACTATGTTTATTGTCATATACTATGATAATAAATAAACAAAATCTGAAACCTTATTTCTACCCTACGCAAACCTAAGTAACTTATCTCTCCTACATGGGACCAAGTCCTCTGTCACAATGTTTCTTCAAATTAGCAAAGATTGAAATTGTTACCTTCGAAATTTATGTTAATCCTTTTTACTTGCCACGCACAAAAACTTGTCACTATTCTTGACAACACTGGTTGGTATACGAACTAACAGATGCTGCTGGGTTCTGATGGTGGTGTCATCTAGCGGATGTCGCCATACTACCTCTGGAATGCTGCTATGATCGCTGGAACTCTATTATGGGATGTATTCACCCTCAAACTTTTAATTTTCGGCTTCTACACTTATATTCTTCTATCACTTGAATTATCTGACAAAATTGATTCCTTTTCTTTTATATTGATCACCAAACTCTTCTGCGGCTGGGACGCTACCAAGCCTCTACTTCTCACTTGTGAATTACGACGGAAAACACTTAATTTGCAGTTCTGTCTTCTTGTACACATTTTCCACTGGTGTTCTTACTTATTTAACACAAATTTAAATATTTTTACTTACTCTTACAATTTGATTATCACTTTATCTAGTTTCGAATTCTAAACACTATAATATAATCAGATTCACTTTCTCTTGCGTAACTTCAATTTATGTTGCTTTCGCATTAATCTTTTAATCTAGACATAGTTTATCAATGATCGATACTTTATAATTATTATTGTGACGTGTCTATTGTAATAACGCTTGATATATGTTTTTGTGCTGATAAATAATTTAGATATAACGATATTACGTTTTGACCTATCAGCGCGTAGCCGGTTGGCGTTCTGCTATAGTATATAAGTTGGTAAGCGATGCGTGTGTGCATACGCTTATACTATAGTCTGTGCGATATTTATTGATCACTGATTGAACAAATATATATATATATATATATATATATATATATATATATATATATATATATATATATATATATATATATATATATATATATATATACACTGCTGGCCAATAGGTTGGAATAATTCAAATTTTTAGGGTAAGTTTCGATACATATATCTTCTGAACGATATGGAATATCAAAATACGGATTTCAGGACGTTTTTGGAAATTTCATCGACAAAAACTGGTCTGAATATCAATTTTCCATTATGCTCAAAAAAGGAATATACGGGGGTGTAAACTAAACCCCTAAAAAAATCAAAATTTCATTCTTACCGAGAATTTAGGAAAACCAAAATCGAGTTAAATTTTTTATACCGGGGTAATCTATGGACCAATTCGAAAAAACAAATTTGGCCGATTTTTGATATCTCGCTTATTTTTGAATATACGGCGTTTTTATTGAAATTAGGACAATTTTTTGGAAATGTATCTCTTACTTTTTAAAAACAAAGTAAGTAATGGATTTTTTTCTTATTTTCAAGTAAGCTTACATGCCTCTAGCTGCCTCAGTAGCTAGAATTGACATTTCTTATACAGGGTGCCTGCGAAAACATTTAATAAGCATGTGTCACGAAAAATCTGTATATTTAAATAAACTGTGTGCAGAACCCTGTATGATTAAAATGAACGATAATTTTAAAATTTTAAAACTGTGAAGGGAAACCTTAGAAAAATATCTCGAAACGGTTTTTTATTTTTCTTGATCGGATGAGTATTATCATAATCACCAGCTAATCGTTACTACCGCAAGTTTTTTAAATGTTTTATATAGGGATTTACCGTGTAATTACAACGAAACTGTAAATTATGATAATAGTCATCCGATCAAGAAAAATAAAAAACCGTTTCGAGATATTTTTCTAAGGTTTCCCTTCACAGTTTTAAAATTTTAAAATTATCGTTCATTTTAATCATACAGGGTTCTGCACACAGTTTATTTAAATATACAGATTTTTCGTGACACATGCTTATTAAATGTTTTCGCAGGCACCCTGTATAAGAAATGTCAATTCTAGCTACTGAGGCAGCTAGAGGCATGTAAGCTTACTTGAAAATAAGAAAAAAATCCATTACTTACTTTGTTTTTAAAAAGTAAGAGATACATTTCCAAAAAATTGTCCTAATTTCAATAAAAACGCCGTATATTCAAAAATAAGCGAGATATCAAAAATCGGCCAAATTTGTTTTTTCGAATTGGTCCATAGATTACCCCGGTAGAAAAAATTTAACTCGATTTTGGTTTTCCTAAATTCTCGGTAAGAATGAAATTTTGATTTTTTTAGGGGTTTAGTTTACACCCCCGTATATTCCTTTTTTGAGCATAATGGAAAATTGATATTCAGACCAGTTTTTGTTGATGAAATTTCCAAAAACGTCCTGAAATCCGTATTTTGATATTCCATATCGTTCAGAAGATATATGTATCGAAACTTACCCTAAAAATTTGAATTATTCCAACCTATTGGCCAGCAGTGTATATATATATATATATATATATATATATATATATATATATATATATATATATATATATATATATATATATATATATATATATATATATATATATATATATATATATATATATATATATATATATATATATATATATATATATATATATATATATATATATATATATATATATATCTATATATATATATATATATATATATATATATATATATATATATATATATATATATATATATATATATATATATATATATATATATATATATATATATATATATATATATATATATATATATATATATATATATATATATATATATATATATATATATATATATATATATATATATATATATATATATATATATATATATATATATATATATACTCATAGTTTCATAATTGCTGCGAGTGGGTTAAAATAGGAAATGTAGAAAGTCTTTGTTTGTTGATGAGGCTGGTCAACTGGCTCAGACTTATTAGCAATTAGACATCTAACTTACTCTTCAAAGGATGCAGCATTTGGCTGTTGTTTTATATTAATAAATCCAGTGACTATATCGGTAATCATTAAAACTGTATTATTCTTTTTCATATAAGCACATGGTCTTTTGATGCTGCAGGGCTCATGTCATCTCATTCCCATTAAATTAAGTCTATCATCATAACAAATAATTACTTTTGTCTATGTTAAGTTTGAATAGAATATAATTGCAAATTTTGCGCTGAACATATTCCAATTGAATAAGGGAACTAATATATAATGAGGACTCCAAATTACGCACTTGTTGCGCTCTCCTCACGATAGGAACGTATTCTGCCACAGAGCGCGTCACATGTACAATTGTACACGCGCACGGTCTCTATAAAATTTACTAAACATTTAAAGTTTACGTATTTATTTCAAAATTGCTGTGGATAATTATATGTGCCCATTTGTATTATGTATAGTATTTCTGCATATAGTATGAAAATTATGGTAAGCCAAACCCTGCTTCTGTCTATACACTCGTCCACAAATTTTGCATGGAAACTGTGGACTTTTGTTACAATTTAGGCGACGATGTTGGGTGCAGTTTCTTCTGTATTTATATCTTTTATGACAAACGCCACAAGCAAACAATCCACTAATCATATATATCCCTACAAAAAAAGCACATTGGTAAATTAAAAGAATAAATTTATACAACAACTAATATGGGTATATATAATAAAAGGCATATATCAATATTAA